>JAQIUQ010000047.1:470000-700000 GCA_030378365.1 Hybognathus amarus | reverse complement strand
GGTCTAACTTGTAATTTGGGATTTCTGGAGCACCTCAATAAGCCTAAGCATTTTTAGAGGTTATGGCCAATGAATTCAGGCCCTGCTCAAGTAGTGATGATGGAAGGGTGGGGGATGGAGAAATGTTTCAGGGGAGGGGTTAGAGCGGGTCAGTCGAGGCAGCAACACCCTGTTGTTCAGTCAGCTTATGACTGTGCAGCCTCTGGACATCTTAGGGCCGCCTTAAGGCACTGTCATTGATGGAGAGGTTAGAGACCAGGCGTGCACCACCCGGAATACAAGAGCCTGAAGCCACACACACATACACAAATAGACGCACACAAACCTCACAGTGATCTAAGACTGCGAGGATTAAGCATATTAAAAAATAAAGCTCAATTGTAACACACAGCTTAAGGTTTTAATATGCTATTAAAAACACATTAAAACGCACATACACACACAAGATCACACAGACGAAAAGGCAGACATGGGCGTGAGAGTGCAACATAAACACAAACACAAAAGGCTGGATTTAACATGAACACAGCGGAACTACAGAAATTTAGAGTGTGTGTTTTTGTGCCGTGTAGCAGTGTGCGTGAGCGTCGTGACTCAGCGTCTCCACCCTCTGGCTCTACACGCTGGCCGCTCCCATCGAGACAGTACTCGATGTTTGCTCCGCGGCCAATCACTGCGTTGTTGCAGATCACGCTACCTTCGAATGTTACACCTGCGGGGAAGAGAATGAGTGTCATTTCAGTGTCCATACAACAAACACAATACACTACTTTTCAAATCTTTAGGGGTCAGTAAGTTATGTTTTTTCAAAACTTTTTCACTAACTCAAGGCTGCTTCTTATTTGATCAAATACAGTAAAAAATATATAAAAAAATTATGAAACAATAAATTTAAATAACTGTTTTCTATTTTAGATACATTTTAAAATGTAATTTATTTCTGTGATGCAAACAGAGTTTTTAGAATCATTAATCTTTTGTGTCATGTGATTAGAAATCATTTGAATATGCTAACTTGGTGGTTATGAATTTCTTATTATTATCATCATCATCATCATCAATGTTGCAGTTGTGCAGATTTTTTTGTGTAAACTTGACACATTCTTTTCTGTATTTTTTGATAAAAAAGAACAGCATTTATTTGAAATAGAAATATTTTGTCTTTACCATCACTTTTATTCACATTGTATGGCATTCTTTCTATTTATGCATGCATTCATTCCTCTAAGTAAACAAAGTATCATTTCCTCTTATAAACAAATTGAATAATATATATATATATATATATATATATATAGATTATTTAGAAAATTGTTTAAAGATATATTACTTTTGTTTACTTTTATAACAAGGATACATTAAATTTCACATTATATATATATATATATATATATATATATATATATATATATATATATATATATATATATATATATATATATATATACACAATATTTTATTTCAGGGCTGTCAACGTTATTGCATGTGATTAATCAAAATCCTTAACGTGCTAAAAAATAATTTAACACAAATTTGCAAATAAATTACAGAAGTAACATGAAGCCTAGTCACACACTTAGACTGATCTCTGGAGGTCGGGAGTATCACACTGTGCATTTACAATGGTCAAGCACCTGTGACCCTGCTAGGTGGAAATTTCAATTCTAACCATTTAACCAAATTTCACTTCTCTGTTTGCGATAAGATCATTTAAAGCCGCTAAAACTTGGGAAGTTTTTAGTTTAATTATTCATTAAGCGAGTAATTATTAATAGAAACGTTTTTTTATTGATAATTATTCATTTCAGTTCGTTAAGTCCGTCATATTGATGCGCAAATAAACTGTGTTTGTGTGCTACTGATGCACTGATCACAAAGTGTATTTACACACATACTCATTTTGGTACATTGTTTCCACACATATTCAGGATAATGATTTTATCCCTCATGTGTATGTTGCAGTGTTTCATAACTCTGAATCGGATCTGTGTGCTTTAGTAGACGTGTAATGCAGTCAGGTCAAGACGGTTAGTTTAGGTTTGTTTTTTGGCCTTCTCCGTGTGGTTCTGCTCAGTATCACAATCTTAGAAAGTCTAAAATGTAAACTAGCTCTAAACAAGCTCTTACACATACTGCACACTGAGTTTTGAAAAGTTCTTCTTTGACAATATTTTCATGGGTGTTTTGGTATGGATAAATTTATGAATTATATGGACTTCTTATATCATTTGGTGTCCTGTTGGGGTCTCCAATTGTATATACATATATACACACACATTATATAAATTACACATATATTACCATTACCATACCATTTAACATTGACTGGATATTACTGGATATATGTCCATAATCGCCTGACCACTCAGCCCTAACCAAACCATTCTTATGGGGCTGTTCACATAGTTATAACTTATGGCTTTCCAATTCACTGTCAATAACCCCATCATTTAGAATATTCAACAAGAAATCATGTCAGGTGGAACATGAATCGTGAAATGTGGACACTACATACCAGAATAGACCTGAGACCGAATGTTTGCTAAAACAATGACTATATAGCTATTTGCTCAAAATGAACATTGTCTCAGAGGAAGAGTAAGTTGTTACATTTTGATTAAATATTACAGTGATTTCTTTGGAGATAACACGGACCAATGAATCATTCACAATAAGTACAAGCAACATTTGTTTAGGAAGTCATTTTTGTTGGCTTAAAATGTTGGCTTATGCACATTAAAACAATGGCTTAAAATGTTGGCTTATGCATTAAAACAAAATAACATCTGAAAAGTCTTAAGACGTCTAAAACCACGGTCACATTAGACTTTGAGCATACGAAAGTTGCGAAACCTCTTCGTAATTATATTATTATGCAAATATAATATCAAATCCAAAATGTAAGATCATACAATCTACTCCACTTTCCTGTAACACTGCATGCCGTGATTTATTGATCCTATTGGTCACACGGCTTTACATAGTAAGAATTTGCAGGTTAGAGTTAACCAAACATCTGCGCATGAGCTTGCATTTCTCTCCAGCATTCGTATGAGTATGAATGGAAGTCAATGGAATGAAAAGCGTAGTGTGACCGCCCCTTAAGTCCAAATTTTAATGGGGTATCAGATCTGTTCTACTCCATTGCACTCCATTTAGCAGTTTCTGAACTAAAGAACACTTCTTGTGTAAACTTCTCCATCCCCAACACTAGACATCTAAGCAGTAAATACTTTTCTACATAAAAAATAATACATGCATTAGTAAAGAACCACTGACAGTGCTTATATGTAACATGGCTTCTTAAAAAAAAAGTTTACATCTAGAACTTTGAGCTAATTGAAGAGCTGATATTTGTGTATGAGTAGTAGACAGCGAAGTGCTTGGGAGCTAGGCTTTGAAATGAGTGTACTTGGACACACACACACCCCTGTGCTGCTGTCTGTTTACACCAAACAAAGAATAATATTTTCCTGGGATTGCTTTGCACCATAAAACTTTATTTGCACAGTTTTATGTTTACTTGGTTTGCCTGGGCCAACTCTTAACTTTTCTGCACTCTCTTGCGGTGAAGCATATTTACCACGAGTGTTCAGCTTTCATGTCTTTTTACTAATTGCACAGCTGAGGGTCTTGTCCTTTCCTCACCCCACCCAATTACATCCCCCTCCGCATCACCACCACGCCAATCTGAAACCTGATACCTCAATGTTTTCACCAGGCTTGGTTTATTTTCCTTTAGGCGGCATTAGCATATATATTAAAAACAACATTGTCGTCTGACGTACAAAAGCGTTTTAGTGCTACTTTCTGTGGTTTAGCGTCCGAATGTCAAAGGACCTCCAGGAAGTTCCATTTCACACTCTCCCCAGACCATAAAGCAATGCAAAATTTACAACCACAAATTTTTATTCAACATATTGCAATTTTTGCCTCACGGAACAGGGACAGCCGACAGGGCGTCCCGTTTTCCAGATCAAGGAGCGTCGGACAGTGCGGCCGTGTTGTAGCTGACGGAGGCAGGTTTCTATTGGCAGCTACACAGGGAGCTCTATTCAGGTGCACGGGTGTGTCCAAGAGCGAGCGAGCGAGGTTTGAAGAAAGAGAGGGGAGCGGGTGTGACAGAGGGGGTAGATGGGAGATTACAAGGATTGGAGTTTTGAACAGAGAGACCACCAAAGATGTAGTTGCTGAAATACCACTAATTACTGACACTATGCTCCTCCTTGCTGTGACCCCCTCCTCACCTTCCACCCACACAAGCCACCATCAGCCCCCCCATCAGACCCGACCTCCCGAGCTTTGTAAACAACCACTCCTACATGCAAACAAAGGGCCGAAAAATGCAAGTGGTGCTTTTAAATGCCAGGGATTTCCTAATCCCTTCTTACTTTTTTATGTTTTGAAAGAGTTGCTGTTCCTTTCTTTCCTTCGTCTATCTTTCTCTACATTCTTTCACTGTGCTCTTCATGCACAGGCTAATTCGTACACAAGGGCCGCCGCATTGGCTCCCAGCCAAAAAGTGGTTTAAACCAAAGCTCTTCCCTTCTGTCTCTACCTAACAAGGTCCTGATTTAGGAGAGTTTGTGCTCAAATGGCAAGTGAGATCGCCATTAACCCAAATCAGCTTAAATCTAAATTGGGCGAAAAAAAAGAAAAAAATTCCATTGTTCATTCACAAGTCTATGATCTCAGAAAAGAAGCATGCGAGTAAAAACCTTGAACAAGAGTCGGCCAGGTTTCAGCGAGATGTGAATGTTTGCTGAGGCTTCTTTTACTCACGAGTATGTAACACTTGTAACGAGACACTTGTTTCTTTGGGAATCATTACATCTACATTCATCACTTTTCTGTTAATTTGTTGTACGGGGGGACTGTTCGGGGTCAGCGAACACCTTTAGGGGTCTGACAACGCTAGTTTCTGCTTTTCTCAACTCAACAAAAAGCAGCAGCGTCCAACCCGAACACCACCCGCAGCAGGCAGAGTCTCTGTGCATTAATTTTACGTCAAGCCCACTTTTAACCTAACTGACAAAATCTGAACTTTTCTTTCTACATGCTGGACATCTCATCCAGACCACTAAATAGTACGCTGGAGACAACCAATCTGTCTGTCATCCTAAGACTGTGGACAACACAGGGGTGAATTAAATTGCAAAAGCTTTGAGCTCTATGTACATTCCTGTTAAAATGTTTGGGGTCAGTCATTTTAGAATTTTTTCAACATGTATGGATTAAATTAATCATAAGTGACAGTAAAGAATTTTGCATAGTTACAAAAAATATATATATTTCAAATAAATTCTGTTCTATTGATCAAATATTTGGCAACCACTTTAAAAATGTATAATAATATGACATTTCTCAAACACCATTAGAAAGATTTCTGAAAGATCACGTGGCACTGAAAGACTGAATACAAAAATCTTTTCAACTCCAATCTTTTGAAAGGCAATATACGTTTCACTTTATCTTAATTTAAGATCAATATACCAATCTTGCGAATAGACTTCCAAGAAGTCTGATTGATTTAAGCAAATAATGTACTTCAGATCTGTTCATTTAAAAAAGTTTCCTCACTATTCCCCAATATCTCCATATTACTCTTACAGTCAGTTGTGATAAGAATCATGGAAAATTCATTTGACTCTTTGCTTCAAAAAATGTTCCCAGAAGTCTGCAATGTATGACATCATTTTTATTGCAGAAAACATAATTTAGCTATTTATTTAGTTCATTAGTAGGTCTACGTTTTAAAATATGATCACATTTCACTATTTAAAAAAAGCAAATAACGTTACTTTTGTTAAACATCCTGTCTGGGTTCGATTTAAAAAATAAATTTCCCATTAAGAGGGTTTTTCTGCATAATATTCTCACAAACAGTCAGAATCACTTACCCTTCTTCAATAGTGACTCCATTCATGATGATGGAGTTGATGATCTTCACCTTCTCCTCTGATCGTGGTTGATGTGCCAACATTTGAACGCTTGATTGATGTCTTGTCTAATATCTGACAAGATGGCCCAATATGCTGTCACTTCCAACCTAAAAAAAAGAAACAGCAGAACTTTATTTTAGGAGTAATGTATGGAGTGCAACAACCTAGTTCTAGAAGTACAAACTTATTCATTTTCTCCATTGGGAAATTGGTAACAATATCTCATAAACCTTTAAAGACAGACCTATTTGTGAGCTACAAGGTTGATATTCCATGGGATTTGTAGAAAACTGCCAGCCAGCATTATTTCAGCTTATTTTTAAAATAATAGCATAAATCCTGGTGGTAAAACGACATAAAAAAGCACTAAAAAAGTAATTTAGCTCCACCCACTTTCCACAATTGGCCTCTATGTAAGCACTGTGAATGACTAAAACCAAGAGGGAACCTATCTTTCTATGCTCTCAAAATACTGTGTGTGTGTGTATATATGTGTTTTATTGAGTATATGTATTTATTAGGGATTTTTGAATATTTGATTGGTTGATTTTATTAGTAGAATATGTAATATATATTGTGCGATTATTATTATTTTAATATTCTTATTCAGAATGTGAAATCCTGATCCTGCTTCATAGGGATTTGATTATGAGGCGTGTCTTAATCTGAACCAGGAAAAAAATCAACAACTTTGCACTCAATTGGAAACACCTACAACCAATCAGAGCAATGATTTTCTTCTAAAACAGATGCGATGAGGAAATCAATACATCTTAATTTTCCAAAATATTCCTTAATTTTTATTTTCCTTCGCGAATAGACTTCCAATTCGCGATAGACATATACATGCATGTGTGCGTGCATGTGGGGGAAGGGTTGCAGCTTTATTCCAATAGCAGAATGTGACTTTCATAGATTCAATGAGGCATATTAAAAAACTGCATTTTTAATTCTACTGTACACAGCCAAAATATTAGTGACGTGCCTATGGACTCACCAAAGAGCGTTCTGTGACCACAGCAGACGGATGGATTGAAGGGTCCTCAAATAATTTTGGAACCTAAGGGATGATGGAAACCATCCCACAATTCAATGCAGCCATTACAGCAGAACCAGTGTCTCAAACAACTGTTTTTTTAACTATGGACAAATAATCTTATTTACAGATTTATTGAAAACTGTGTCATTTAAACATTTCTTTCGGCTTGTACTCACCACACGATTGGCTTCTATGTAAGCTGCAAGCGTGTTCACACGGTAACACATGCCCTCCTCCATGATGTGAACGTAACAGCGTAGTTTTCCACCATGGTAGGCCTCGCTCATGTCTCCACGGTGATCGTTCCAACACGACCTCTCCCGGGCAAGTTGGAGCAGCGGCTCATCTTTACTGGTGCTAAGGAGCTTTGTGAAAGACAGTTTTGAGAAGGTCACCGTTTATTATGTATACTTAACAGTCTTTTAAAAGGGTTGACAAATGTGAATTCTGAGTCATTACAAGATGAAGCTTACCCAAATTGTTGTGAGCATCTTGTCGTTTTTGATTTTCTCTGAATCCTTGTGGCATTTGTGGAGTTTAAAGACTTGGAGAACTGCTTACTAACCAAATACGGCACTAATTCTCCTCTGATTGAAGTCACAGACCTGTAAACAAAAAAAAGCATATAGAACAAACTTTTTTGGAAGATTTAAATCAGGTTTTTTCTTTCAGCAAATGCTAGTCGTGTTTATGCTATTATTCAATCATTTTGGATAATAATTTAACTGATTTAAAGACATTATTGTGGCAGAAGAGTAAAGCACTGAATAGACATTATTCCAAAAGGTGGCTTAAAGAAGTCACTATCATTTAAAAATCTGGGGTTGGTACGATATTTTTTAAAGAAGCGTCTTTTATTTGATCATAAATACAGTAAAAACTTGTGAATCTTGTGAAATATATTTACAATTTAAAATAACTGTTTTCAATTTTAATATACGTTTAAAAAATTAATTCTGTGATGGCAAAGCTGAATTTTCAGTCTCATTACATGATTGATTACTCCAGTCTTTAGAAGAAGAAACATTTATTATCAATGTTGAAAATGGTTTTGTTGCTTAATATTTTTGTGAAATTTTTTAAATGATTTGAGGAAGAACAGCAAAGTATTAATTTCTTTAAAAATATTTAATTATTGACACTTACTGACCCCAAACTTTTGAATCGCAGTGTATGGCAATAGAAGACAAAGTATGCTTTGCATTAAGCTAAAATCTAAGTTGTTCCAATGGAATGAAATTTGGATTATTAATTTAATAAATTAATTATTTAAAAAATATATTTCATTACTTCTTATTTATTTATTAATATCAATGAATGTGAAAAACAATGCTTAAATCCAAAATTCCTCAATTAAAACCCCATTCACAGTCAATGCAAAAGAGGAATGTTCTTATTTTAATGAAGATTGAATTTATGGTCTCCTCTCCTGAATGTATAAAGAGTTGAATCACGGTTGTAAAAAAAAAACCATGTATGCTTGAGGAGCAATTCAAAATTTCCACCACCTCCTTAAACCAGTCTCTCTCTTTCCTCTCTCTCTTTATTTTCTTTTAGGCAAGATTAGAATTTCCATCTGAATGCAGAGAGAGAAACAACAGTTACTATGTCCATTTTTTCCTTTAGTACTCCATGGCACTGCAGGCTCAAGGCGACAGAGAGAGAGAGAGCGAGACGGAGGGAGGGAGGGATGGATGGGGAAAAAAAGAATGTGAACGAGAGAGAGAGAAAAGGCAGCATAAAAAAGTCAAACTACTTTGATGAGGGAAAGTGAGGAGAGGAGGGGGGCTGGGGGGCAGATTAGATGAAATGATATTTATATCAGGGGAGAGCGAATTAAAATGTCAAAGCGGAGAGAAGCCTCACGCTTTCTCAAGTATGTGAGCGAGAGAGGACCTAAGAGAGGCCATGCACAGCACCACTTTACAGCAGGCTGCCCGGCCTCACAATGTCAGTTACAGGAGCACAAAGGGGACTGGAGGGCAGGGGAATGGAGGGCTATTGGAGAGGATGAATGGAGAGCTATGGGAGCAATGGAGGGGTGGACTGTAGAGGACACAGGGACACTCTCTAAGATTAGAGACACAGCGGAGCGAACTAGATGAAGAGAAGACTGGTTATGTGAAAGTGGTGCTCGATAAGATGCCTGCCATGAAGCTTAATGAGCAATTTTTGATTTTCAAGTATTACAGTAAAAACAAATTGAAATGAAAGTGATTAATTATAGTGAAGAAAATAAAATTAGAAAAATACATATAACTTATTATGTTTATTTGTTCATTAATTACACCAAAAACTGGCACACCTTCAACATTGCTCTTTGCATTTCAATTCTTTAAAAGTCCTGCAATACAACTGAAGCCCTATTTTGATGACATATGTCCACCTTGACATAGTTCATTAAGGGCTTCAATTGTATTGCAGGACTTTTAAAGAATTGAAATTCTTTAAAATTAAAAAATGACCAAATTTTACCCAATGGTAAAGCCAGATTTAACAGTTGGTATTGTGTCAGATTCAAAATTTCAGAGAGGGTGCTTTCAGGTGGCACATTGACTACGTTTACATGTAGCCAATAATCCACTCAATCCGATTTTAAAAACCTGGATATTATACCTGGGTTATCCTTTTCTAACCCAAATTTTTGGTCATGTAACGCGCATTCGGCATATCCCCATAGTGATTTGTGTTCTGCGCATGTTCTATTCACAAGGAATCTTGGTCTTTTGAGTAGAGACGCTTCTCGGCGCATACAAAAATCCGTGTGCAGTATACCGGAAGTAAAATAGGCGAGACGCAGCACAGCATACTTTTGGAGCGAGCTCAGTAATGTTACCAGCATCACAGCGCAAACAAAGGCGATCGCTATCTGCCCTGAACTATTCATCATCCGCGTGCTGTTGTTGTTGTTGTCTTTGGATACAGGAAGAGAATCGGAAATGACGCATACTGCGTCTTAAGGTTGTCCGTACGTCTAGACACTAACCGCGCGTCGCCGTTTACATCGGGATATTGCAGTTCCATGTATACAGGAGAAACCCTCTCTGTTCACGCATGTAAACGGATTATTCCTTAATGTTTCAGAAACCCGAATAGTGACCTTAACCCGACCATAACCCGAAAATTGGCTGCATGAAGCCGTCATTGTCAAATGGCTTTCAGGAAAAAACTGGATCAGTTTTTGCACATTTTGATGGAACACAATTAGACAAATTAAACTATCATATCAATTTGAGTGAAAAGTTGAATGAAAAATGAAATCGTGATTTTGATAATATTCCTTTTGCTTTAATGACCGCACCATTCAGTACTACTTCTGTGACATGGAACAAGGACATGGGAAAGCTGTGAAACTCATCTTGAAACAAGGAAATCCTAACTTACTTGTTGTGTACTAAGAAATCTACCACAGATCTCTTCAGGCAGTACAGGTGAGCATCTAGAAGGCCGGTCTTGATGAGCATTCTGGGATGCCTGAAAGAGTGATATAAAGAAGAGAGTGTGTCAGAGAAAGGAAGGGCAGTGAAGACAAGCATCTTGGGTGCAAATAAAAAATAATTAGAGTAAATGTGAGGAAGGAGGTTGCGGCTCCTCCAGAATAACACGCAGGGTAAACGTGGAACGTGCTTGATGGTGAAACAAAGCAAATACATAACAGCTCTGACAAAAAACATTGTAAGGCACCCTGCTACCCTTGTTTCCTCAGATGTTTTATGAATTAGACTATATAGCTTGCCTTTATGTCCCATGCAGCCTTTCATTTTCCTGTCTCATTCCCAACCTAATTGGTCTCTTTGAGGCACTGTAGAGAGAACTATAATGACCCCAAAATAGGAATAACAAGTGAAAGACAAGTGAAGTGACATGAAAGAGAAGAAATTATGAAGTATCTCTATAAAATCTCAGACAAAAATAATAAAAAAAGAAAATATTATGGCAACTCCAGCCAGATTAAGTTTGCTTCCACAGCTTGTAAGTAGTGAGATGTCAGGAGCACCGACGGACCCCCCAGACTGTTTTATAGCCTGCCATTGACATGAAAATGCTCCCGGAGCCCCTCCACAGTGCCACAAGAGGCCCACAAATGGCTGCCCCGGGGCCAGAGCGATTCACGTGGAGAAGAGTCCAGAGCATCCTGACGGACAACATGAAGTGTTACTAAAGGTAAAGCAGACTAGACAACAATGCAAGTTAAGCTGTCAGATGAACATGAAGGACTTCCAGTCACATACACAAACTCTCATGTTTAGAGAGAATAGTTTTTACTTCAAGATTACTGAATCAAGGTTTTGCTCAATGGCTTCAATTCATGATGATTCAAGTGTATCAAGGTTCAATGCAAAGCACAAACAGCAAGGTTCAAAAGAGACTTAAAAATCAGAAATGTAATATCTAAATTGAACCTGGAAATAAAAAGCTCACCATTTCAGAAAAGGGGGTCAAATGCAAATGAAAATGCAAAAGCAGGCTATACTAAGAAATTATGAAATTCAATAAACTTTCAACTTTTAAATCTTTGGAGTTGATATTTTAATTCTATTCAATTTTGCTAATATGTTGAAAATAAGTTAACTTTATAAAGTAAAAAAAAGACAAAAAAGAAGAAATACAATTGATTAATCTTTTCACAAGAATTGATACACTGTAATATAAATGTCTAAAAAATAAAAATGTAAATTAATAAATGATTTCAGAAGATTTGGGATATTTTTGTCTTATGGACAAAAAAAAATCATTCCATATCCAGTATATACGCTCACCTAAAGGATTATTAGGAACACCATACCATACTGTGTTTAACCCCCTTTCGCCTTCAGAACTGCCTTAATTCTACGTGGCATTGATTTAACAAGGTGCTGAAAAGCATTCTTTAGAAATGTTGGCCAATATTGATACTCATTGTCATGTTCAAGAAACCAATTTGTGATGATTCAAGCTTTTTGACATGGTGCATTATCCTGCTGGAAGTAGCCATCAGAGGATGGGTATATGGTGGCCATAAAGGGATGGAAATGGTCAAAATCATGGAAAATCCCAGTAACTGATCAGATTGTGAATACTCAGACCGGCCTGTCTGACAGCAACAACCATGCCATGCTGAAAATTGCTGAAATCGTCTTTCTTTCCCATTCTGACATTCAGTTTGGAGTTTGAAATTAAAGGATTTGTTCACTTAAAGAAAAAAAACCTTGGCTGAAAATTTACTCGCCCCTATGTCATCCAAGATGTCCATGTCTTTCTTCAGTCAAAAAGAAATAAAGGTTTTTGATGAAAACATTCCAGGATTTTCTCCATTTAATGGACTTCATTGGGTACCAAACGGTTCAAGGTCCAAATGACAGTTTCATTGCAGCTTCAAAAGGCTTTGAACGACATTAGTCCATGAGTCAGTTTCCATGAGTCATTTGGTTTATTCAACAAATGAAATTACTCGAAAAAAGATTCATGCATTTTGATGAATGAGTTTGAACAGGAGAAGTCACAAACGCGCATCACAGAACAGAGCAAGGCGAGCATTTGTGCTTATAAAACTTAAACTTTGTCATTTATCTTTGAAATGACCTTTTCGCTAGACTAAGACCCTTATTCATCATCTGGTGTCGTTTAAGCCTTTTGAAGCTGCAATGAAACGGTCATTTGGACCTTGAACCGCTTTAGTACCCAATGAAGTCCATTATATGAGAAAAATCCTGGAATGTTTATCAAAATTTCTTTTCGACTGAAGAAAAAGACGTGGACATATTGGATGACATGGAGTAAGTAAATTATCAGCAAATAAACAAATAAATAAATATATAAATAATATAAAATACTAATATATATATATATATATATATATATATATATATATATATATATATATATATATATATATATATATATATATAAAAGAAATTTAAAATTGATCACAAGTGACCGTGAAGTCACTGATTTATAATGTTAAAAGAGCTATCTATTATTTCTGATCATTTTTTTTACACTTTCTACTCAAAGAATCCTGAGAAACAATTGCACACAGCTGTTTTTAACATTGATAATTATAATAAATGTTTCTTGAGCAGCAAATCAGCATATTAGAATGATTTCTGAAGGATCATGTGACACTGAAAAATGGAGCAATGGCTGCTGAAAATTCAGCTTTGCATCACAGGAATAAATTCCATTTTAAAATATAGTAAAATAGAAAACAGTTATTTAAAATTGTAAAAAATATTTCACATTATTACTGTTTCTGCTATATTTTGGATCAAAATAAATGCAGCCTTGGTGAGCAGAAGAGAACTCTTAATTAAAAAAAATAAAATAAATAATAATAAAAAGCATGTAGTGTATATAAAAAATGCAAAAGAAAGATTAATTATCCCTTGTCGGTCACACACTTTTAAACTCCACTCCCACCCAACCAGATACAGTGCAGCACCACATGCAGGCTTTATGTCGGGCGACCTGCTGTAAACACAGAACAGGAGGACCCTCCCACCCCCCGTGACATTTACGAAGCGAGAACGTAAGAGAACCATCTCGTCTCAAGAGCTTTACTGTTTCCTCCAGCAGATGACACACTGAGAGCCTGAAACGCTGCAGTGTTTACTCACCCAAATCTCAAAAACAGACTCGCCATGTGTAAATCAGAGCGTGTATGCGTGTGGATACATTCGAAATAAATTATGATGACACTAAGTCGTTCCATTAGCCAGCAGTGGCTGGATTCCTGAAAAGCAGGAAAAGTGCGTGTGGAGACTGAGGAACATTCAGATGTTTTCGGCTACATATGGTACCAATGTGCTAGGCTCACACACACAGACAGCAGGGAGAGATCCAAAGGAGGCGAGGTATGAACAAAGGCATGACACGCTGATTTATGGGAACACCCAACATGTGACATCATGGTCTGGCACCTGCGGGCAGGAGAATGAGTGAATCAGACAGAATGATGGGCCGAATGAAGGAATGATGAGTAACGGGTACAGATCCTTGTGGTTTTGAATGAGGAATGAGTGTTAAAGAGAGAGGAATAGAGGGTCAGGAAGAAGACAAGACTGCCAAATGACGAGCAACAGGTGCTGTTTATGGAGTGCAGACAATTCAAGCCTCACAATGCAAAACAACTAGGAATAACTTTTCAATTAAACTGCTCACTTCATGATATTCAGAACCAAAGATACAGCACAAGACCTTCAATCAAATTCTATGGCAGTGGTTCTGCAACCAGGGGGCCGGGGGCACACTAGGAGGCCTCAGGATTATTTTTAAGAATTAATTAATTATATATATGTATATATATATATATATATATATATGAAGAGTTCAGATGCAAAAGCCTCTAAATGCCATTTGAATTTTTCTTCTAAAATGACCATTTTTATCAAGCTTGTATATTTAAGTTCAGTAATTTCACTTAAATGACAATGAAGATTACCTATTAATTGTCATTTAAGTGAAATTACTGAACTTAAATATTCAAACTTGATAAAAATGGTCATTTTAGAAGAAAATTTCAAATGGCATTTAGAGGCTTTTGCATCTGAACTCTTCATATATAATTAATATATTAAAAATATCCAATCTCTAAATTTAAATGATAAAAATAAATGCATAAAATGAAGATGTATACCGAAATAACTACTTTTCTGAAATATATAACTTCTCAAATCACAAAATTAATCATGGTTAATTGATTTAATATGTTAAATTAACCACATGAATTAATTCAATAAATACATTTTTAATGAAATATCAGAAATGTTTTGGTGTAGGGTGACAACATGTCCCGCATTTAAATCAGTTTATTGGTTATTTAATTATCATATTAAAGGTGCTCTAAGCGATGTCACACGTTTTTGGTGTTTTGGTGTTTGAAGGAGGAGCTTCAAATATAGCTTGTTTTCACGTGACGTCACGACACTGCGTTGCCATGGCGCGAAGATCAGATGGAGGGCAGGAAGTGAATTTCTATATTAGGACAGCACTATAACACACTCAAATGCCTATGTTTTGCGTCGTTTATGGTTGCTCAAATCGATCAAACCACAAAGATTTTTTTATTGTGTGCCAAAAGTTGTTGTTCATAAGGGGGAAAATACAAGAAATTGACAGACAAACACCAGTAAAAAATGCCTTGTAAACCTAATTTGCGTCTGCGGAGGAGCCGAATGGGAAAATGCCCGTGTGTTTGTACAGTGTGCAGTGATCACTTCGTCAAATGTGAGTTAATACATTATTTATGTGGCTTATAATTACATTATTCAGGTGTTTAAATACACTTATGTGGCTGTTTGTGTAACGTGCCAGTTTCTGAACTTTGTAAAGTCAAAGCATGTCTGTAAAGCCCTATTCGCACGGGATTAGTATTATCTGGTGACCTGTAGTAATTTGTAATAATTGCGGAGTTTGTCTGTTATCTTAATCCTGTGCGAATCGGCCATGTCTGTAATTTGTAAAGTAATAATTCCCCCGCAAATTACCTACTATATTTCGCAGAACACCGAGGTCCTGTGATAATATTAGTCCCGTGCGAATCGACATCTCTGTGATTTGGCCGGATCATATATGATTTTTTCAAGGTTTTTGTTTCATCTGCGCCTTTTTATCCATCTTTCGCGGATAATAGAGGCTGAGTTGGAGTGTTTTAATAGTATTTTGGGTGCGGGGTCATATCGCTAGTACAACTAACTCATACAATTTGCAGAAAGAGAAAGCTGAAAACCATAAGAGCAAAAACAAAAAGAACGATTAGATCACAGGCTTCGCTTATCCCGTGCGAATGCGCCACATGAAACTCAGATGTAGGTGGGTAATTTCAAATTCACATGTGGTCCCCAGGTAATACTAATCCAGTGCGAATAGGGCTTTAGTTGCTGATATCTACAGCCTCGATGGCAGGCAAATCTCTCAATTCAGTTGAAAATCGGTCCTCTTCATAACGTAAGGATCACGTCCAACATATGTTTCGATTTTCTGTTTATATATTTCTCTTGTAATAGCGTCTAAAGTAGTACAGTACGGATTTTCCTCCATCTCGTCCATTGCGCTCTCCACTCCTTGCCCTCCACCTGCAGTCCGCGCGTAAATACAATCACGTGACTGCAAACCACCTATTGTGTTCTACAAAGAGGACTACTGGTCTATAGCACTGTTTTTGGGGGAAAACAACATTGGCCTATAGTGCTAGTATAGATTAGCCTGGCAAGCAAGACCTATCAAGATGTCAGGTCTGGGAACTCTCAATTGGCATACCTCAATCCGAGGGCGGGATAAAAGGATGTCTTTCAATATCCCTCTGCAAGCCATAGGATAGCGCTAACCAACCAGAGCAACGAACGGCTGTGGATGAGTGAGTCCAATGCGTTTTCCCTCCAGCGGAGCAAGTTGATATATTAAACTTTTGCCTTATGCGGTCGTCAAAACTCCGAACACATCTTCCTTTTTTAAGAATGACTCCAAGTCATCCGAGTCATTATCTTAACTCCAAGTCATCCGAAGTCGCGACCAAGGCCGAATTCGAAAGACCGCTGTTCGCCAGCTGCGTCTTGTTTGTTTTTAAGTATCAGGGAAATCACCTACAGTATGTAAATCACGGCACAGAACCGTCACAACTCTGCCGTCATTGTTAAGCCCGCCCACCAACTCTATACACGATGTGATTGGCCGGACCAGAGTTTGGTTTTTCCACAATGAAAGTCAACGGAGAGATGCTAAACCACACTTTGCTGCAAAATAATTTTTGCTGCCACTAGGGTGCGTGCTAGATTTCTAGGCTAAGTATAGATGCCACAATTTCGAATCCAGCTCTCAACATTCTGCAAATCAGTTTGCCCCACTTTCCCTAGCATTTATGGTCTGCTGACTGTGTGACTAATAGACAAAAACTAATTTGCTTAATTGTAATCTTGAAGGAACTGTCATGAAATGTCATATAGCGGAATGCTCCACTAATGTTAAAAGTCTGCTCTAAAACCAAACGTTAGACACAGTTTCCATCAATAAATATTTTTACCTCGCTGTCTGCTTGACAAGGATGACAAAAACCTGAGAAAGGCCTCCAGGGTTGTGAGTGACTCACACTATTAGTTTTAATGGCTCACTACTTACTATAAAGCCCAGCACAAAAATCTGCGTTACAGCACAGTGAGGTCATACGTTACACAGTGTGCCGTCGATGGAACCAGAGCAAATTTATCCAGACCTAGATAAACGGAAGACCTTTGTTCTGCGATCACTCGTCTGAATCGGCAGGTTAAATAACTAACAGACTAACATTGGAGGAGAAAGACAACAGCTGAGTCTGGATTTGACAGGTTGGTAAATCTTAGCACAGGACATATGGCTCACACCTTACTCTCAAACATCCTCAGCCAGTCTGGAAAGTGTAATGTTTGAGCGTGTTTAGGAGGGAGAGCTGGATCGCGCACAATGTTAAACACTATTAAACACTCGCAGCTTAACAAAGCAAAAGGAGCAGCAATGTTAACATGCCATTTTAGTGAGCTGTCCGAGGAAGTTTACTGCTTCTTTTTGGCTGCCAGACTAAGATTCATACATGTTTCCTGTCCGATCTATTCTTTCTAGATTTTTGACAATTAGAAAGTTTAAATCTAGTGGGCTACAGCAAGTTAGTGCTAGGAAATAGGGAACCAAGAGTTGTGACCGCTATTTCACAAACTGTGTCACGTATGTGAGCCTGTCTTGTGAGCATCCAATGCATTGTTACCACAATTGTTCAAATACAAGAAAAATGTGCTATATGTATATATGTGTCACTTAATATAATCTGATGGGCCCTGGGACACAACAGTCCAGTTTTGTTATTGATGACAATTTGATAAGAAAATTTTTTAAAACAACTTAAAATGAATTAAAATAATATGAAATAAAAATCGTACTTTAGCCAAAATATTGCCTTGGTAACCAACTAAAAAGTTGATCAATAAATTAATTTATTAAATAATTCTAAACAACACTGTAATTGTCTCACATAGAATAGGCACCTGTAAACAATATGAGGTTGAAAATAAAGCAAGATTGTAAAAATCAATTCTAGTATCAACTAATGTCATGTGTAACAGTTTCACTCTGTTTTGCTCCTAGACCAAAGATGGAGAAACCGATATCCAAAATGTTTGTTTGTTTTTTTCCACACATTTCTTCAATCCTAGAAACACAAAAGGACTACCACTAAGATGTACTTCAACACTGTTGCTGTCTCATATCACTGTTGCTGTCTCTTATGAAGATGTAATGCTAGAAATCTGTCGGTCATTGCAGAGTTGCCAACTCTCATGCATTTGGCAAGAGACACATGCTTTTTGGCTCATGCTCTCACACAGGACCTGCTTGGTCTAAAACATAACTTACATCACAATTATGTGCAGATTTCCATCTTGCAACAGTTTTGCATCAATCTAGATTAGCCAATCATTCACATAATGCTAATAACTTACTACAATTACATGATTAAAAAAAGGACATTCATCACATAATCATCTTTTGCCTAAAATGCTATTAACAGCAACTACACTAATACTTCTCTTTTTGTTTCCCTGTTTCTACCTCAGGATGAGAGTCCTAAAGATTGCAACCAGCCCCAGTTCAATCCAGCCAGACAACCAAATTTGGCAACACACACAACCATCACATCTTTAACCAAACTTCTGAGATACTTCCAACACGGTAGAAGTAAAAAATTAAGGGGATAGTTCATCCTATGATGAAAAAAAATGCTTTTAATCTCGCTATGTTTTTCAAACCTGAAACTTATAAATATAATTTGTACATTTTTCTTTTGTATTTCCACAGAAGAAAGAAAGTCATATTATTTTGTGTTTCACAGGACAAAAAGTAAGTCATTCAGGGTCTTTAAATTTTGGGTGAACTCTCCCTTTAAACAATAATGATACAGAGAAGACCGTGTTTTTACAGTACTTATGGATAAAAAGGACTGCCTTAACACATGTGGACTGCATATATAAGCTTTGCTGTGCCTGTATAAACACACATGCAGACAATGGCAAGGCTCAGAGACAACACAGACAAATAGTATCTGAAGTAATGTTAAACATTAGCAGACATCTCTCAACCGGTACTGAGAAATTCTGTGTCCTTGAGAGGGGGACAAAAGAAACGCTGAGGTCATATTCAAACCCCACATAAAAAAAAAATATATAAAAAAAAAATATATATATATATATATATATATATATATATATATATATATATATATATATATATAAATATATGATATATAATTTTTTATTTATTTATTTTTATGTGGAGTTTGAATATGACACACACACACACACACATATAGACACTTTTAAATTCTGTTAATTGTCAAAACAACTATGCACTATTACTATTTTGTAATTTCTAATGGTTATTTTCATTAGATTCTCACAGTACACTTTTTCCACTGTACTACAGTCAATGCTTTAAATTAGCATATAGCTTTTTTTTTAATAAAATATTATTTCTTGTTTCTTTTGTTTTTGGGGCCAGATTAACCCAGATTAATTTCTTTTTAAAGGGGTGATGAACTGAGAAATCAAATTTTCCTTGAGCTTTTGACATCTAAGAGATCATCATATTATAAGAATATCCTGTAAGTTTCAGAACTGAAAACGTCCTTGTTAGTCCAATAAAAGCTTTTATTGACACCAGTCAACGACTTGTTTTTAAAAGTGGGGAAAGATGACGTCAAAGTTGTTAAAACACGCATGCATTACACGCATAGCTAAGTAGCATAACATACATGCCTACCTCGTGATGACAAACCAGAATCGAGCTACCGAGCAATACAGAATATTGTGCAGTGCCTGGTTGTGGAAGACAGTGGCTGCATAAGCTTCCTGTGGATTCCAATAGGACTGCATGGATAAACTTTATTTTTAATGACATTCCAGCTGATGAGGGTAAAACATCGTCATCTGTTCGCTTCATTTCACTGAGGATTGTTTTGTAAACAAGACTGGATTTGCAGACCGATTAGGAGTAAAGAATGATGCTGTGCCGTCTATATTGGATCTGACAGGAATTGTGCAACACACAGACTCTGGGTTCGAACATGTATGGGCGAATCCGGTTGCCATTTGACAACATTGGACGTTTTCCCCCACGTGCACCGATGGGTGAGTTAAACTCATTATAATATGCAAAACTGTTCTCCACTCGTAGCAGTGGGCGTTTACTTCCAAGTCTTCAGTGCGACACGCCCATAAAACAGACCGTTTTTCAGGTAGGCTCACAACTTGGGTACAAAATAGCCTATTACTTATTCATTTTGATGTTTTTGAATGCAAAAACCAAGCGAACGTCATAAATTGACCTCAGACAACAATATAATAAAATTTAAAAAGCCAGTTCATGACCCCTTTAATGATTATACTTCTAAATATCTGCTTATATTATGAGAATATAAGTGCATTAGATGGGTACAATACATTACGTAACGTCAGATCAGGCAGAGTGTTTAGTCTCCCTCTCAGAGTACATCATGCTAACAGCTGCTGCAACCCTTCTATTACTAGACAAGGTTTACAGGGGCAACAACTCCCCAAATGAGCTCCCAACACAGATCCCAACAGTTTTCCTATTCCCAGAACCCTGATCACCCCCCACAACCAGAAACGGCAAAGTGCTGAAAATCTGATGAGCCTTGCCAACATCAGGTCTTAAACACTGAAATGACAGCATCAGATAACATTAAAAGGCAGGGAGGAAAGGTGGGGTTTGGGTATAAAAAAATATACCAGTTTTTTCTCATCATAGGAGCTACACCATTGCAGCAGATCTTCATTTGTGCACAATTCCTGGTGCTGTTTTGACTCCTTTACACATTTTATAAACTTCATCTTTCTGAATCTGGGAAAAAATACATGGCTCTAAAACCTCAGACACAAAGAAAATCCAAAGAAAAGAGAAACCGTGAAAGAAACAGGACAGAAATGCAGTGTTGGGTCGGAAAGGAAAGAAGGATCGGATCAGACAGTTAAGAAAGGATGCCGTCTGCTAAAGCAGAGTTGACAGGCAGCAATTATGACAGCCCGGTGTGGAGGAGGAACCAGTTTTATTAGCCAGCAGCAAAAACAGCAGGTCATCGCCCCGTTAGGCCGCTTGAGGAAGCGGCACCTCTCTGAGGGTGGCAGTTTTAAATTGTGTCTAGACAGAACAAGTCAATTTTCAGCACGAAAAGTAAACCCAACCAGACAACAAAATGCCCTAACACATTTCACCAGCACAATCCAAAGTATTGTACATTAATAGGGCTGTAGTCAACCAAAGAAATCCTTGGTCGACCAAAGTCTTGTCTGCACAACATGTCGACAAAAACAAGACAAAAATCTTGTTCTGACTGAACATTTTTAAACATTTGTCATAGAGCATTTATAAAACATCAATGAAAAAACATCACAAATAAATAAAACTATAATAATAATACAATTCTTTGAGAATAAAGTGATTTTTTAACTGAAAAAAGTGAGGAGCACTGTCTAAGCAGTCACAATCGCGCACCTGATCACACCACATCGCTACAAAAAATACTGCTATCTGCCACATTATAAAAGATCCTAACAAAAGCTCTCGTTTATACAGGCTTTATATTCTTCTTTACTTAAAAGCTATGGGTTAACTTTTGTCCAGCCGATCTAGGCATTTTAAACAAACACAAAAAAAACACAAATAGCCTAAATAACAATCTGAATAATAATAGGCTGTATTTTGGAAGGCAAATAGGTTTATTTTCGTTTAGTTGCATTATTTAGGCTATTTTCAAATGCGCAAAGTATATAAATAAAAACGAAAAACATATTAAGAAAACACAATCTATTAAGTTAGCATGATAAAGCCGTTAAAAGGGCTGCTCACGTCTTTTGCGCGCTCAAGTTCGATTTCAAATGTTGCTGCGCGCGTGTGGGCTCATAATGGAGCAACGCGGTCACCTCCATCCACAGTCTTGTCGTCTTTGTTTTACAATGCAGCCAGACAAAAGATTTAGATTTCTTGGACATTTTGTCGACTAAAGCCAAAACAAGCAGCGTTCTAACTGAATGAATACAGCATCCCTTACCGAGCGCGAAGCAGCAGCGCAGCCGGCCACAGGCACGTTCCGAGTGTTCAATGTGTGTGCGCTAAAACTGTGGCGCTGTTACAAAATAGCCTAAATTAAAGCATTTAAAGATGGGGATAAAACAAAGGCTAATTATATTTAGAATACAGTAATAAATAATTGCTTATAAAGGAATAAATATCAAGGAGTAAATCATTAAAAACAATTCTTTCTATTGGTAAAAAAAAAAATAAAAATGTCAGTCGACCAATACGGCATTCAACTGATTAGTCGACTAAATGACTAAACTTGACAGCCCTATACATTAATAGTAATTTTTTACTAGAAGGCTAGATCTCAATATCTCAAATTGCTCTGATTATGAAAAATTGTATAATAAAAAAAAAATTTAAAAATTTAAAAAATTTAAAAAAATCGGGATACTCCAGTCGACTGGCAAATAATCACATTCTATGACTCGAATCGGTAGTCACTTAAATTTGGCCGATCTTTAGGACCAATCCCAATGCATTTAACTCCACTTTTAGACATAGTCTCGCAAACATCCCCAAGTAATTCCCCTCAGGGGAATCTCCACTACCATTTTGAAGTGTATTCAACTTAATCAAATAGCAAGATAAGTTAATTTTGACAAACCCTCAAGCCTCGACCACTCTATTTTGACCAAGGGAGAGAGTTATTCTCCATCTACACTTTAGGCAGATCCATAAACCACAATGCAACTTGACTGTGATATCACAGCGGATCACGCTTAACCACTACCCCACATATCTCTATGATATTGGAGTTATTTTGACATTTAACTGTTTTCACACAATATTATTTCCTTCATTTGTGTATTTTTTTTTTCAGACAGCTTGAGAATACACAAGGGCTTTAAAATGCTGCATAAAAGAAATTTACAATGAAAAAAAATGTATAAATCAGCTTCATAGCGAATTGCAAGTTATCAAGGGCTTAAGGCATTCCATTTCAACCCATAGCAAGGTATCCGCCAGAAGTGGGCACTCGTGCAACGCAAGCAATGACGTACATTTGAGTGAACGAGATGGAGGGAAGGGCATACAAAAGTGGACTTAAAAGCAGCTCTGAAAAGATGTTGACACTTACTTGCGCATGATGGACTTCCGGAGAACAAGGCCTTCTTCCAGGTCTGCCTCATTGGCCATGAACAGAAGCCGTTTCCCTGTGACGTCCACTCCCACAAAGTCCCTCTGTTCTCCTGCCACACAGCACAATTACAATCTGTCAGTAGCCATAGCAAACTCGTAAAATACTACTGTGAGATATAGTATAGTCAAACTGTATTTTGGCTTAAGACACATGGCCAGTCAACAACCCGAAAGATCTGCAGGAATGCAAAATTATACAGGCCATTGGGATGCATATTCAGTTTATATTAGTGAAAGAGGAAACGGTCAATAAATAGTAGTTTGGAAACGGTGCAACAGCAGCACTCGTTCAAAACCACACCATCTTTTTCCTTGTCAATCACATGTGTATGGGTGATAGTACCTCCTTTCTTCTTGCCCTTTTGGCCAGGGACAGTCTCTGTGAATTCATGGACTTTGCTCATGAGCATCGACAGGGTAGCGTTGTGTGCACGAAAGAGGTCTACAACCTCATGCAGAGCAACATCCGTTATCAAATCACAGCTCACCACCAAGATGTCTGTCTGTGGGAGAGAAAGGAGACAAATCCTATTTAAAACCAGAATAAAGACAGAACAATCCAAATTTTCCACCCACAATTTGATTTTAATGTCCACTGGAAGGACGTTATGTTCTCTACACATAATTAGAATGATTACATTCAGGGTTTTAAATCATCAGTTGGGTTTAAATACTTGAATAAAAATGTTCTTTTGTGGCAGTGGGCAATTTTTTCCAAGTATTTGCTACGGACACTCAGCATAAAGTTCAATATACTATACAAACATACTTGATCACAACATAAAGCTCCCACACCAAGTCAATTCAGCCCAAACTGGTCATTCATTAATTGTCATGACAAATGATGACCAACATTTATATTAATAGCAATTTCATCTTCAGAAACAGATCAAAGTTAAGTGGCAGAATGAATAATGCCAGTACAGCCATTAGTTGATCAAACCAGGGGCCATTTACATACAGGAGACTTAAAACGACAGTAATTAATTAAATGTCTGTGAACTTTTACAGAAAATAAAAAACATACATACACATAAAAAAAATTAGGGATGCACCAATATATCGGCATCGGCCGATATATGTTCATTTTTAATGTTATTGTTATCGGCCGGGTAAGAAAATGTGGCCGATATATTAAAGCCGATAAATAATGTATTATTCCCTTGAGCTGAGACACTTGTTGAGCACTGTTTATGTTTTTGAATTTCCTGAAATATGATTGAAATCTCTTCAAAAAATGAAAATACGGTTCGGTACAACATGTGCAGTGCAAATCTGTCATATCGGTTATCACTATAATGAGAACATCATTATAATTGTGCATTTGGGACATGGATTTAATTGTGAGACTTCTGTTTTTGTCATCAGGCTCTCAAAATAAGATAAAAATGTGGATTTAAGTTTATCGGCCGATATATCGGTTAACGGCTTTCAAATATAAAGAATAATCGGTTATCGGTATCTGGCCAAAATTTTCATATCGGTGCATCCCTAATAAAAATAAGAATAAAACGATATTGCATGGTCAAAGAATTCAGAAAAGTGGCAGTGATCCTGGAGCACAACTTGTGCTGCGATGTTAAAATAAGCTTAGCTAGGTTATTTTTATAGCCGGTTTGGGTCGGTTTCATCTAAATAGACATTTTAGCTTCATCTTGCCATGGCTTAGGTCAATATTTCAAGGTCAACTTTTCAGGCTATTTCAGCCAATGCTATTTTAAATTTAGACTACTTAAATGTTGTTCTCTTAAAACTGGATGATACATTATAAAAACAACCAGGTTTTCACATATTTTAAAGGAAATGTAAGAGGTTCTTGCCAATGCAAAACACTGTCACAATGCGTCAGACCAAAAGATATTTCCATGGACTAAGGCAGCCAACTTCTTGTATAAAGACTCATGGTGATGGTCAGCACAACAAAAGAAAAGTTTAAAATATGATATGAGAATGACATGAGAAAACGAGAGACCAAATCTCTGGAATAAGCACTGCCTCAGTTTGCGTGTGCACATGTGTGCCTAAGTGTGTGTATGAGTGAGCACAGGCATGGAGGGGAACCTAGTGATAAATCCTGCTCGCCTTTGCCATTGTTTCTGTTTGAGTTGTCTGGTTGCCATCTGGTCTGTCCATCTCAGGCCTGTGGATAAATAAACATGGGAGCAGGAGTGGAGAACAGCCCGTTAAAGCGTGCCTGGCTCAGGGAGAGCTGCATGCCTCATTGGGGAGGCCCAGGGAGAGGCCCTGCCGTGACGCTCCGCTCCGATACAGTTCCGGTTCTCTTGTTCTGGCCCTGAGGGCAGAAGGCCCAGGAGCCACCGGAGCACACATGCTCAAAAGATAACAGGGTGCACAGCGCTGTCCGTTTAGAATGAGCTGACTGTGCTACTGAGGAAGAACAATCCCTTCCCATTGACCACTGCAAATGCAGAAATCTGCCACACACATTCCACACTAAAGTGTACATATTCTGCACTAATTTGGAGAGAAAATCTGAGATGCTTCAGACTTCAGTTATTGTAAAATGTATTAGTACTTACTGACATTATTTGTCATTCTTTGTTCACAAAAATAGGAAACAATACAAAACAGATAAGATATCCATATCATAGAATAATCAAAGCACATTCAAAGCAGTTATACAACAGCTGATACATTACACGCAGACCTTTGATCACCCATCTACTTAAATTACTGCATTCATTGTTTGCCAACCGTAAACTGTCTACAGTTAGACTAATGAACTACATAACTTGGCAGAAGAATTGTTTATTATATTTATTTATATTGAGCATATAATAATACTGTTGCCGCCGTTTAATTAAAGTAATCAGACCCGAGGGCTGTGCTTTTCAGCAACGTCTATCACAGTGCTTCTCAAGCCAGGGTTATTTTAGTATCACTGAGACACTATTATAGATTTTATTAATACACTGAATTGGTTTTTATTTTTACATTTTCATTTCATTTTTAGGTACACTATGTTTGTGTCTTACCCTATTTTAAGTGTTTATGGCTGTCACAACGCGTGAGAAAGGTTTACATGATGGCATGCAACATCTCAAACCTCTGGGAATCACCCTTTTTTTAAAAAACAGTTTGGCAAATGAACAGAGGAGAGTCTACTGGCAAAAAGATAATAATATAGCGGCTACTCTGTCCTTGCTAAAAGCCGCTGAGAGACTTTCAACATTTTGACTCCAAGGCCCCTATTGTCCACAACAATTTTCAAAGGCCTCATGATTTTCTCAGTTGCTTATAGTTTACTGGTTACAAATTTAGCATAAGGATCTTTTTTAAAGTACTAAAAAGAAGAAAAATCGATATTCATTTTAAAAATGCCCATGGAGTAATTTGATTACATATGTTTTAGGGGTCTATAAATCACACTTTTAAAATTGGGCAACCATATATAACCAGGTTACCTAAACCCATGGTGTTGTAAATAATGGCTTAGTGAATTCTGTCTGTTGCCAATTAATGACCGCAAAAAAACACATTACAGTTGTCCCAAATCATCTCATTGTAACTGCTTAATTTGTTTTACATTTTATTACAATAGAAATAACTGACTGCATAAGATCTGCATAAGATTTTTTACATTTTTTTTGTACAGAATTTCTGGGTTAATGTGCTTCATTTAGTGATTTCTGAATTAACTGCTTCATATATTAAACAAATTCTGAATATTTGTTTAAAAAAAATATCCCCCTTCCCTATTTTTAGATATTCAGAACAATATGGAAAAACTATACACACATTTTACACAGTTTCCCCTGTTTCTCAGTTACCAGTTTAATTTAACTGAATTAAAGGGGTAGATCACACATACACACACACAAAAACAATTCTGTAAATTATTCACATTCATGTTGTTTCAAACTTGTAAGATTTTTGTTCTTTTACAGAATGCATTTTGAAA
The DNA here is from genome assembly GCA_030378365.1 of Hybognathus amarus. Lineage (NCBI taxonomy): Eukaryota > Metazoa > Chordata > Actinopteri > Cypriniformes > Leuciscidae > Hybognathus > Hybognathus amarus. Next base: position 672,861 of record JAQIUQ010000047.1, on the reverse strand, counting down.
AAACAATTATATTCTTTTTGCTCAAATATTGAAAGACAATGGGTCCAAAAAACCACTGCACTGACATTTATGGTATGGGAAAAAATAACAATGATGCTTAAAAACACGCATCCCACAGAAAATAAAAAGACATACAAGTTTGGAACAACATGAATGATGTTACTTAAATGACAACATGTATTTTTGTGTGAACTACCTCTTTAAGACTGGTCACTGCTGTGATTCAAAGTAGCTTTTGAATTGTGTACTCCGCTCTGTGTTTCTTTTATTTACTCTGGGACTGAAGGCAAAGCAACCACATAAATGGCTATCGCCAAAACATTCAAGCATTCACAATGACTTCAGTCAACCAGGAATGTAAGGGGATGAAACGCAAAAAATGCGACCAATGCCAGCCCACCCATCGTAAACCAAACCACCCAAGTAAATCGATCCGTCGCTGCAGTTCTAACCACTTAACATTTCATAGCCGGGGTTTCTATTTTTGAGGGGACTCGACAAGTGGCCAAATGCCTGAGGCCTGACAACGGCCGTGCCCTCTTGGCCACCAGGAGGGGAGCAGTGTAGGAAGGCTGGATCAGCGGCCTGTCTTAGTCGCAGAGCCTGTGAAGGTCTGGAGTGGGCGTCAGCTGTTGGATCATCTGAGCGCCACTGCTGCTGACGCTGGGCCTTTCAGTAGGCCGTGGTTCTGCACTGCACTGGAGGAGAGGCACAGGGAGGTCAGGCCACCCACAGACACTTCCAGTTCTGCTTGGCTGCCCCCTGGGACAGCCAGGTGAGACCACCCAAGAGGAGAGCAGAGGAAGAGATGGGAAAAAGAGGGTGGAGAGAGGAGGACAGGATAAGAGGGAATAAAAAGGAAGGGAAGGAGAAATTCAACTCACACTCGTCTGCCACTAAAGACACTTGTAGTTAAGCATACAATTGGCTGTCATGACTGTGTTAAGTTGTATTGAATACAAACACATTTTGCATTGCAAATTTCACATGCAGACAGACAGATAGACAGACAGACAGAAAGTGCTATTCAACACTGAGAACAAAAAACAAAACAAAAAAACATTTTGACAAAGTTACTGAAAAAACCTATCAAGTCTGTCAAGTTGAGAGCAACTGAGGACATGAGTCTTGGTTTAACTTGGTGACATACAAAAATATTACTTGTACAAAAAAAGCCAAAAATAAAGCAATGCCATTCAGATTTACTTTTTCTAGACCACTTGGTACAAACAAAGATGTATACGTTGTTGCATCCTGAGGACGTATTATATAAAAAGTGTTTTTGATATGTATTTTACTTTGTTAAATTGTTGTTTGTTATGCTCTGTCAGTCTCTCCCTTACTCTGATTGCAGCTAATTAGGCAACCTGAGGCTCATAAGGAGCATTTCAGAGCTCCACTAGAGAGCAGAGTGAACACTGACTACGTTTACATGCAGCCAATTTTCGGGTTATGGTCGGGTTAAGGTCACTATTCGGGTTTCTGAAACATTAGGAATAACCTGTTTACATGCGTGAGCAGAGAGGGTTTCTCCTGTATACATGGAACCGCAATATCCCGATGTAAACAGCAACGCACGGTTAGCGTCTAGACGTACAGACAACCTTGAGACGCAATATGCGTCTTTTCTGATTCTTCTTCCTGTATCCAAAGATAACAACAACAGCAGCACGCGGATAATGAATAGTTCGGGGTAAATAAAATGTCGCCTATTTTTCTTCCGGTATACTGCTCGCAGATTTTTGTCTGCGCCGAGAAGTTTCTCACTCAAAAGACCAAGATTCCTTGTGAATAGAACATGCGCAGAACACAAATCACTATGGGGATATGCCGATACGCATTTACATGACCAAACATTTGGGTTAGAAAAGGGGTACCACCAGGTATAATATCCCGGTTTTTAAAATCCATGCATATTCGGGTTTTTGCCGGTGATTACATGGCCGTTCGCAAACAGGTTATTGCTAATATCCCGGTTTTGAACGGGTTATTGGCTGCATGTAAACGTGGTCACTGCTAGAGGAGGTTCACTTCTTCCCTGCCCCAGACTTGTGTGTTGCTGCAACTAAGGGGGCTTTCACACTGGCAGTTTAGTCCGCATGAAAAATCGCTAATGTGAACGCTGTCATGGGACCCGGGTGCGCACTGGGGTACCGAACTCGAGACTACCTGGAGGAGGTGGTCTGAGTTTGGTTGCTCCTGAACCGTGCCACGGTTCGCGTGAATGTGAAAGCAGCACGGACTCGCGTGCACACTTGTTCAAGAAGTAAAGTGACCTGAGTTTTAGCTTATTGTGATTCAGTAAAATTCAGTAAAATAAAACACTTGTAAGGAATGATAGTGTTGACGATTTACCTTGGGCAAAGAGAGTGAGCCTGCAGTGTATTCATGAGTTGCGCGTGAAATCTAGGGCACCAAATTATCATTCTGTTTTCTATCATGCAGCGTGCACGTTTGCGATGACGTAATATGCTCGCAAACACACCAGGGTTCGAAAGAATCAAGTTGAGGGTGAAACCAGACCAACACTGCAGCGGGCGCCGGGAACAATTGCGCTTCGAGCTCGGACTGCAGCAAACAAGCTCAGTGTAAAAGTGAGAAACTGGTGTGTTGTCCCTGTGTAGTAGAGTTGAGCTTGTTATTGGTGTGATTTAAAGCAATCTCTATTTTTTTCTTCTTTCTAACTTTATTTGGTAACTAAAAGGTACTGTATATTCACTTTTTTGTTTGTTTTGGAAAGCAGTAGGGAGATCGAGTCACTTTTTTCTTTTTATATATTAACACTTGTTTTGGTTAGTCAGGGAGTGGAGGGAAGCATTTGTTTTTTTATTTTCTTTTACCTGTGTAGGTCATTTAGTTTTCCTTCCAATAGTAAGCTTCCTCTTTTGTTTGTTGTTTTGGTCTGACACTCTCCTAAAGATTGGAAGCTTCCAATTTCTTTGTTTAAATACAATAAATCATTTTACTTTTGCTCACATGTCTGGGGCAGAGGACTGAAGGGAACCCTACACACTTAGGTTTACGTTCTTTTTTCTCTTAATTTAAGTCTGTTACCCTCTCCTAACCCTAGACAGGGAGTAGATCTTTTTTCAGGAAACATTAGTACACAAGTCGTTCGGGAATGACTTGATCCCAGTGAACTTGGAGCCTTATTACTAACAAAAGAAGGCAGAATGCTACACAACACGAAGATTATTCCGTTTCTGTACAAACATTGACTCAATGCATCAGAATGAACTCAAACACAGGCTAATGAAAGAGAGCCTTAAGAGTTGGGCACTCTGTCAGATGCTTCCATTATGTCCGTGGTGTTTGCTGAAGCAAGGGAGTAGACTATGTGTTTACGCCGTACAATAAACGGGGATTTAGGGCCCCTATTGCCAGCGTTCATCTCTCATCACGTAGTGGGGCTGTTCGTGCACTGGAGGGCTCTGCAACTCAATGCTTTTAATCTCTCATTTCTCTCCAGGATTAGAAATAAAAGCATCTGTGCTGTTAGCGTGCACCAGCAAGCCCTCCTCCTCAACATTCCCTTTCCACTGCATTGAGATTTATTGAGAGTTAATCTCCTGTGATGAGCGTTCACACATGTTTAAGACATCCCACTCTCAGAGATTTTACACTTTTATAAGTTTTATGCGCAAAGGTATGATACAAATTAACAAATGCATTAATAATGCATCACAATATTTTGACCCAAGAAAGAAAGTATTCTTTTAGCAGCTGCTTCTATCCAAAGTGATTTCAGTGTATAGTGGGGTGAAAAACATTTATTTTGTGTTTTTCTAATTTAATGCACCTAATTACAAATTATAATATCAACATGACAATTTGGTCAAAAGATTACTATTTGAAACTGATAAAAGAAACACCCTTTTAAAGGGATACTCTGCTTTTTTTGGAAATAGGCTCATTTTACAACTCTCCCAGAGTTAAACTGTTGAGTTTTACTTTTTTTGAATCCATTCAGCCGATCTTCCGGTTCTGGCCGGTACCACTTTTAGCATAGCTTAGCATACATCATTGAAGTCCACCAGACCATTAGCATTTCACCCAAAAAAATTACCAAAGTGTTTCAATATTTTTCCTATTTAAAACTTGACTCTTCTATAGTTAAATCATGCACTAAGACAGACGGAAAATGTAAATTTGCAATTTTCTAGGCTGATATACGTTGGAAGCCGTGCACTATTTTCAGGCGCTGCGTCATAACATTACGCCTGCTGCACTTATGGCACGACAGTGAAGTTTCCTGATTATTACGCAGGAATGAGAGTATAGTTCCTAGTCATATCAGCCTAGAAAATAGCAAATTTACATTTTCCGTCTGTCTTAGTGCACGATTTAACTATAGAAGAGTCAAGTTTTAAATAGGAAAAATATTGAAACACTTTGGTAATTTTTTTGGGTGAAATGCTAATGGTCTGGTGGACTTCAATGATGTATGCTAAGCTATGCTAAAAGTGGTACAGCCAGAACCGAAGATCGGCTGAATGGATTCAAAAAAGTAAAACTCAACAGTTTAACTCTGAGGGAGTTGTAAAATGAGCCTATTTCCAAAAAAGTGGAGTATCCCTTTAAGTACCTGTGCAAAAAAACAAAAAACATTCAAGGTATTTGATACGAGAAAACTTCAAGAGACAATTTTAAACTAATATTTTAATTATTTATATATTAAAGAATTTGACAGATTTAGACAGATACTTTTTTTAATTATAAATTTAATGAGTCTGTGATATACGAGCACACAGGAAATATTTATTTTCATATTTCTCTCAAAATGTAATTGACATATTGAGAAAGTCAATAATTGATCAATTAATAATATTAATAATAGAAAAACAATTAACACTTTCTTTTTTATGCAATTCCCAACGTACTAACAATCCCATTCAAAACCCAAAATTTTGCGATCAGAAAGATTTTAAAAAAGATATTAATACTTTTATCCAGTAAGGATGCATTGTATCATAAGTTACAACAAATAAACAAATAAACCACAGCCAAGGAAAAGCAAATAACACACACAACAGTATGTTATTTAACTTATCTTCCCATTCCATCTACACAACAACTCTCACACGTCCAGTAGGCCCATGAATGCTAGTTAGGGTTGAAAAGGGGTTCTGACATCATGTGTTTGTGCAGTTAGTGGTCTCTGGCAACTGGACTTTCAGCCGGAAAAATGGGGCACTCTGTGGAGTTGGACCCATTGATGCGGGGCAGCACGGATCAAAGATCCCCCTGTAGAACACAGGATCTGCCCCTCATCATTTCACTGACCCCAGGCCAGCTCACATGGGAGACAGGTGAGGCTATGTTTACGCCTGCCAGGCTTTTACACGCTTTCTGCACTCATGCTAACATGGACGTGCATGCTTATGCTGTAATTATGTTTCTTCCATTTAGTCACCATACTATGCTCTGAGCATAATGATTTTCACTTATGAAAATTCATCACATCATTGTGTTGCTAACACTTTTATGACCCCACCATCATCGCTGGGCACTCCTCACGTCAAATGAGTTGCTGCATCAATACTGGCTACAAACCAGATAACAAATATTATCACTTATTCTTTGAAGCAGTGAAATGTTACATTTCATTGGTAGATAATATCTTTATCACATTCAACATCATTTCACAGTAAATATAAGGTATAAATTATGATCACAACAAGGAACACAATAGCTTTCCTGTCTTGACTGTCTATGCAATAGATAAGCGAAACATTTATTAAAATAGTGCTAGATAGAGAAAACAAGAGACAAAGGGCTATGGTGTTCCCTTTAGCCAAAACGTCAACAACCATAATGCACTTTTGATTTTGGCACACCCCCCTGTTGATCTGACTGTCCATGGGCAGGAATACAAAAATATGGATATTCAATCTGCAATATGGATGTTTAATTGTGAAACTTCTTTGATCTGCCCAAGAGGCAACATATAAACGCTAAATAAAAATAAAATAGGACCCAAAACTGACCTCTGAGGGACACCGTGACACAGAGGCACAGTCTGAGATCTGTTTGTACCCAGGTAGATAAATTGTGAACAATCTGAGAGGTAAGCTTTAAACCAGTCTAACACAGTTCCAGGCAGACCAGTCCACATATGCAATCTGTCTAATAATATGCTGTGACATATGGTATTGAATGCAGCCTAAGGTCTAACAAAACCAAAATGGCACAAGCCCCAGAGTAGGCTGTAACGAGGAGGTCATTCAGGACCCTGCAGTCTCTGTACTGTGTCCAGATTAGGGCTGCCCGGTTAATCACAATAAAACCGCATGCGATTTGGCAAAGGATGCGAAATTTTACGCACCAGCTTTTCAGTGCAGCACAGCTGACCAGTAGTAAATTCTGCTCCATTTGAAAGCCAGAGGGCGCTCTCACGCAGACACGGCAAATATGCCCCACAACAGAAGTAGAATGCTGCGCATCATTCCAGGAAATAGAAATACCTATCGCTGTAGCTGAATAAACAGAAGATTGAAATGCTTTGATTGATTAAACATTTCACAAATTATGCTCATCTGTCGTTATGAAGTGAGTTGAGTAAATGCATGTTATTAAATGTTGTCTTTTGTTGGACAAGAGATTCATAAATGCCTTTATTAGACTTTATTGTGTTTGAGGGGATTTGTGAAAACTTGTGCTGATTCTGAACATGCATTGTGAGCGAATTCTCTGCATGTCTGCCGGATTTTCCTCCTCTTTGTTTACTTCCGGGAGTTCTGTGGAATTTTCCCGCACGTTAATTCAGACCAATTGAAGTGCAGTAGTGGAAATATAAGACACATCTGGCCAACGAGTGATGTGGATTATGTCACGTGACTGCATTTTGGTTTGTTTCGTTAACTCATCAACTGATTCGGACCAGAGCGATCAGTATGGTGGGAAAAGGAACCAAAGCGCCTGGAAATTATACAAAGTAGGGATGTCACGGTACCAAAATTCCAGTAGTCGGTACCGATACTCATTATAAAATGTCACGGTTATCGTTACCAATTTCGGTACCACAACAAAATTAGTTTTTTTTTTTTAATTTTATTTAACTACTTGAAAAAAATAAATTAAATTCAATCACTTTTATTATTTATGATGGTACATTTATGAAAGCTTTGAAGGCTATAGCATGTTGTTTAAACGAAAATTTATAATAAAAATCAAGTGAAAAATACAGCATTCAGTGGATTTAGGCTACAGTAGTATTTTTAATAAATGGAGACGTAGTTAAATATATTGTACAGTAGCCTAATATAATTATTTCTGTCCATTTCTTTAAGTTAAACCAAACTTTTATTTTGACGGGTTGCCGTAGAGACCTTTGACTTTCTGTGTGTGTATGATATATGATATGATACGACCCTATGGATATGATGATAGTTTTTCTCAAATGAAACGGTAAAATGCTTATGAAGTGACTCTCGGAGATGGAATCATGAATCATGTCATCATATCGTGAGGCAGCAGAGACTGAAAACAGCGCGAGCGTCACTCTTGTTTCAGTGTTTGTGTGTGTGTGTGTGTGAGAGAGAGGTAACGTTAAATGAAACTGCGCGTCTGCGCCGTTAATTCACATAGAGACAAGCAGAACATGCGGGGTTCATATTTAAACGGTAAAATGCTCATGAAGTAACTCTCGGAGATGAATGGATCATGAATCATGTCATCATATCGTGAGGCAGCAGAGACTGAAAACAGCGCGAGCGTCACTCGTGCTTCTGTGCGTGCGTGTGTGTGTGTGAGGTAACGTTAACGTTAAATGAAAGCGCGCGTCAGCGCCGTTCATTCACAGAGACAAGCGCAACATGCAGGGTTCATATTTAAATAGTCGTTTTGCTGTTTAGTATACACAGAAACCACATCAGCAGCGCCGCTGCTTTCATGAAGAGGACGCAACTTCACGCCCTTCGTGCATGCATGCGCATTCCAGATCCGGGTTTGACCGGATCATTCGGTACCACCGGCACTTGGTACCGTGACGTTTAAATTTTTTAGTACCGACTTGGTACCGAAGTACCGAATATTTTGACAACACTAATACAAAGTATAATTTTTCGTACCCTCAGTCCGGACCAAATTAACCAAACAACAGGTGTGAAAGCGCGCCTGGCTGGTGTGGAGACACTATTGCAACGACACAATCAATGTACCCTGACTTTGTCATACTCATATTCTAGTCAGAATGTGAGTCTGATAGTCCTCCATAGGTCTTTGATTATGAGGCGTGTCTTAAAGGCATACTACACTTTTTTTTTAAATAGGCTCATTCTGTTTTACCAAACAGTTGAGTTTTACCGCTTTTTGAATCCATTCAGCTGATTTTCTGATATTTAGAAGAATATCAGTAACCAGACAGTTTCTGGTCCCATTGACTTCCATAGTATATATTTTTTCCTACTATGGAAGTCAATGAGACTAGAAACTGTCTGGTTACTGATATTCTTCTAAATAACAGAAAATCGACTGAATGGATTTAAAAACGGTAAAACTCAACTGTTTAACTGTGAGGGAGTTGTAAAATGATCCTATTTCCAAAAAAAAGTAGAGTATCCCTTTAAACAAATCAGAAAAAAAACATCTGCACTCAATTGGATAGACCTACAACCAATCAGAGCACAAAGATAGTGTTTTTTTTTTTTTTTTTTTTTTTATGAGCTATGCAAAGTTGTCAACAGAACCCAACTACACGCACGCTGGAAGAAGCAGTAAAATAAGTAGTGTTGTTTCTTTTTCTTGGTTTTTACTTTCCATTTTTGTGGTCAATGTAATTGTCAATGTAAGAAATTTTATACCTCAGTCTTATTATATTGACACTTGACGCACCTTGATCTTTTGCTGGATGTGTCGAAGGGCATCTGCAGTGCCCATGTCAGTTTCCTCCTGAATACACACCACATCCAACTTCATCTTCACGTCCGTCTTCAGCCGTCTGATCGGTGCTCAGGGCCTTTTGAACCTCTTTAGTAGTAATTACAATCACCTCTGAAAAAAAAAACATAACAATAACACTTAGGTGAATTAAGGATCAGAAGCTCAATTCATGTTTTTGATGCACACTACTGTTAACAAATTTGTTTGTTTTTGAAAACAAATCTATATCAGAAATATTTCTTGTGCTGCTTAATGTGGAAACCATTAAAAAAAAATCAGGATTCTTCGAATGAATAGAACGTTTCAAAGAATATAATTTATTTAAAACAGAAATCTTTTGTAACACTATGAATGTATTACTGTCCCTTTTGCTCAATTTAATGCATCCTCCCTAAATAACAAGTGCTAATTCTTTAAAATTAAAATAATTTATTACCATTCTATCCATATACAAGTATACAGTGTAACAAAATGTTCTTTCCCTAGGACAATAACATTATAAGGACACACGGTGAGTAATACAATAACTTCACTGTAAACAAAACACTGTAAACAGTTTTGACATGATCATTCTATACTATGGGGAAATGGAAGAGATATTTGTCCTTGACACCATTGGTTAAGAACAGCACACATTTTACCTGTGATACCTCAGACTTGTAAAAATATATTAGACAAGACACCTTCAATCAAGTCTTTGTGAGTTATTCGTTGATCCGTTGAGACAGACTTTTGGCCAACTAGATGAAGTTTGTCCCAGAACCCTGCTTTACTGCGTAAATATTTTTTAATCAAAGCAGCTTACTTACCATAGTTTGTGCTAAAACTTGTAAAAGCTAATTGCAGGGCCTTGTTGGCTGGCACTCTGGCTGTTAACAGGATAGAATGTGCCACACATAAAGGTGCATACTGTACTGCTGGGCAGGCAAAGGGCCATAGCCACAAACTCCATACCAGCTGGATCTCAACGTAAGTCAATACAGCTAGGTGTGAACAATAAACATTTCATTATCATGAAGACATTAAACACAGATACTCAAGAATGTACACCTTCTCTAACTGGGCCTTAAATTTGCTAAAGCAATGAAGTGAACAGAATTCTAAGTTATCAATTTTGGATTGAACAAAAATAAACATTCAATATTTTTTGTATTTTGTATACAAATACATTTCAATATTTTAAATGAATGGATGATTGTTTTTCTTGTATTTTAGCATAAACGTCTAAAAATTCTGATATATGTTGCTTTAGGAATGGTAATATAAATGGTAATATAAAATAATTAAGTAACTACAACTTTTGCCTCAAACTTAAAGCTTATTAATAGTTACTAAAGTACTTGTTAAGTTTGGGTATTGCGTAGGATTAAGGGATGAAGAATTTGGTCATGCAGAAAAAGGCATTCATGGGTGCTTTATAAGTACTAATAAACAGCCAATAGCCTAGTAATAATGGTTACGCTTCCCTTACAGTGTACTTACAGTGTACTTACCTAGAAAGTACTGGCTAATATAAGGTAAGTACATGGAACAGGGTTAGGTTTAGGGGTAGGTTCAGGGTTAGTACTAGTTATTACCCAGTAATTGTAGTTACTAAAATAAGTACATAGTATTTACATGGGTAACTGGACTGTAAAAGGAAGCGTTACCATAATAAATACACATGCTGACAAGCAACAATAATGAAAATTGGACTAACTAAAACTAAATATGTTATCTAAATTTTTATATGCACATTTTAAATTACAAAAATTACCAGGTTTTTTTTGGCCATTTGCCAATTCCTTTTCTTTGTCATTTTGTCTAATGCTGATCTTTTATTATTTGTCAATTAAGTTTTAAACAAATCCAATTGGAGAATTCACTTGCAGAGGGCAATCAATCAATCACTTTCTTTTTTTATATATGATAAATTATATATTTATTATTTATACATTAAAATGAATAATGCCAGGCTGAAGGTGTTGAAATCTGTATCCATCTTTAAGAAAACACTAAAAAGGAACTTTTACGTTAACTTTATAACTTTGCCATTAGCCTACATAGACTACAGTTGATTTTAAAACATTGTCCTGATTTTTTTTTTGTGTGTGTGTCTTATGTTGTATTGTGTATTTTTGTATGGTTATGTGATTGGAGTTTAGTCTAAGTATTTGTATGTAATGTGTTACTTTAATATGTCTCAGGCTCCCTATTATAAGCTTTCAATAGCTTCTCTGGGAGACCTGATTCACACATGACTATATGCTTATTGGTTTGTGCCATTTGTCCTGATTTTATGTGTGGATAAATAAATTGAAAAATTTAAAATTGAAATTACAAAGTTTTCCATGTCTATTATTTTTAACCATTTAAAATGTGATTTATTTGCATTTTATTACTTACCAGCACTATTAAAATTGTTGATAGTGTCAACTAGGCAATACATCCACCTTTACAAACTTTAAAAAATGTAGTTGGTTTTATCAAGCTCCTGTACCCTGACAAAAAGAGTCTTGATACTGAAAAATCAGAAGCAACATGAGGGCTGGTCTGTACGAGTGGGTGTAACATGGAAACCATGCCATTACATTAAGCCAATTGTTAAAATGGCCCTACCTTTCCCATTTAGGAAATAAGGACTTTATTAGATCAATTAAAGCAGCCTGCGAAAATTATTACCACCTGCAGCTTAAGTGTGTAATAAGCATTTTCAGCATTTTGTTAACCACACACACACTCATCAAAACCCGCCCCAAAACATGTTATCCAATCCAATGTTAGCTAACCAGGCATAGAGTTGACTGTTTCTGGGTTTTTTTCTGTCAGGACAGTCAGGACAATAAAAGTTAATTATTTTGTATTATTTATTAATTAAAAAATAATAGTAAAATCATACATTCATAGCAGAAATCCAGCTCAAAATACTTTCCAATTAGAAAGTAAAATTAAAACCATAACAACCATAACTGTGTTTTAACAATAAAAGACAATGTAATGTAGACCATATACTTCAGAAACTAGACTAGCTGACATCATGAATGCTATGAAACTCCATTCTGTATTATTATTTCATTAAAGAACTTAAAATAAAATATGTTTAAAATAAAACTGTACTTTAATCAAACCACGGACCCCTGATAAGTTTTGTGATCCGCCTCGCCACTAGCACTGATCACTTTGAGGGTGGATAAAAAATTATTAAGCAGAGGCAGGGATACATTCACCAGAAAGGGGAAATCCTACACACCCCACACAATGTGGGCCTTGATAAAATTAAACTAAATGACATACAATATCAAAAGAATTCCTTATTCCTTATTCAAAACAATGTCTTATTCATTATTCTTAGCAGATCTGTTCTCAGCTGTCAACAAGCTTCTGCAATGTTAGTAACAGTTGTCAAGCAATCTTCTGTGATTTGAAATAAAAGTGTAGCTCTATAACAGGACATATCCTAAAACTGTACCAACATACTACAACGTTTCTAATATGACAGTAGCCTATATTTACCTTCAAAGCCCACTCTCTCCAGCAGGTTGAGGGGGTACCAGATGAGGGGTCTGTTTCCCACAGGTAGCAGAGGTTTAGGGTGTTATAGGTGAGATCCATCATCCTGGAGCCTCCACCTGCTGCCATCAGCACCGCCTGCAGCTCCATCCCTACACCTGCAAAACCAACAACACATTCAGTCTTCTACATCAGCACTCAGAAAACACTGAATCAAACTGACAGATGGAGCTTTCTTTGATTTAACATGCTTCTCAAGATATTACTCCAGACATGCCTCTTGTTTCATCATCTCCACTACATAAGTGAGACGTTCAAACAAACAACCGCTTCTGAACGTATTAGTTATTAACGTTTAAAAAGGTTTAGAAACACACCGTCGACTTACCTCTAATGGTCGTCCAAATTATTATGATTTGTAAAGTATCGAGTTCGTGCACGTGAAAATCTGCAGCACTGTGTCAGACGCTCATGTGGAGCGGTCTGTCACTAAACTCACTATCTTCAAACACTTAACGTTACTGATAAAACCGATATAATCTAAGTATTTAAACACTATGAATACGAAAAACAAAAAGAATACCTCTGGATATGTTATATGTATTAGCCTACAATAACTACACAAGACATTTTGAGATAATGACATAAGATCGTAACTGTTAAATAGGTCGTACTACAACCACGAACAGAAACTTTGGTTCCGCAGAGAGATCAGTTCCTCTTTTCGAAGAGAAATAAATACAAATCAATAAAATAGAGGAAAGCGTGAAAATAGTCTGATGAGGTCCGTGTAACGCTTCACAATTCAATTTTCGGACCATAAAATGCAAATGAAAAAAATTGAAAATGGAAACCAGACATTCATTTTTCTTGTTTTTCCAGTTACATTATCAATGTAGTTGCCTGTAAAAAATGTCCACATTCTGACAATATCAAGCCATTTTCCATTAAAAATTGTTGCCAGTATTTTACTCGTCCATTTAGCGAATCTGAGGCGAAATCTATTACAGTCTATGGGCGAAATATGCTTCTTGTGGTCAGTGTTGTGCCAGTTAGGGTTAGGGTTAGGGTTAGGGATCAAAGTTCAGTTCACACAGATGATAATGTTCATAGTTCTTTTTTTTTTTTTTTTTTAAAGGAACTAAGTTCACATATCTAAAAATGAACTAGTTCACGTTCATTTGTTAAATGCTTTTTAAGATAGGCCACTATCTTAGCCTACTCAATCGAACCTCTTTACCATCCATTACCAGCTGCAAATCACTGCCACTCCAAAATCCTCCTGCCAGCCATCCCCCTGACTGTCACCACGGTTCTCTTCAGCTTTTTAGTGTCCTCCAGCTAAGGCTTTTAAACATAACTTCTCTCCTCACTCATTTTTTATTTGGAATAATAAGTTTTGAGTTCGAGTTTAAATTGTAATAAATTGGTTTGAGTCCAATATACTTTTAGTTAGTCAGTTGTTGAACTCTGATGGTCAGTTTTTGAGTATTACTGAACTATGTATGAAATTTAAGTGCCACATTACTGTTAAAGAATATGACATTGTCATAAAGTCTATTTCTGCCAAAATATTATTTCTATTCAGAAATCAGAGCTCTAGGGGTAACACTGCAAGTAAAGTCTCCAAACATTTGTTCTTAGAGAAATCTTGATTTAATTAATGATAAATGCAGTAACAAATTGATTAGATCTCTTTCGTCAGTATCTCTTCCCCTCCATCTAAATTTGTTTGGATTAAAAGTCAGTTCATGGCCACGCCCCCGTGCTAATGGTACCGCCCACAGCGCAAATTACAAGACGAAATGAAAAAAACATTTAGATATTTCATTTATTTAAATGTTTGTTTCTGAAGTTACAATTAGCACAAGTGAAATTGAAAAATGGGAGAAAAGTAACTATACATTGATAATGTAACTGGAAAAACAAGAAAATGAATGTCTCCATTTTTCATTTCCATTTTATGGTCTGAAAATTGAATTGTGAAGCGTTACACGGACCTGATGACTTTCCTTTTTCTATTATTTGTTTATTTTAATTTGTATGTATTCAAAGATAATTTGAACTGATATTTGGATTTATATAGTTTATATAAAATGATATGTTTTTGTTGTTGTTTTATTTTATAGCATACACTAGTAAATACAAATGTAGTCTTCAAACAAGTTGTTTGCCTAAATGTAAAAGCAAAAGGGCGTTTACAGCATAATATTATTGTAAAATATTTTTTGTTTTGTGTATGCAGTGACTGATTTTTTATTATTACATTATTTTTATTTATTTTTTTATTTTTTGCATTATTTAACCAAATGATTTTAAGAAGTGGTTACGTAAATGCTATTCAGCCTATGTTTAAATAAAAAATAAAACACACACTGACATTGAAAAATATGGATTACAATAGAATAATGCAATATGTTATGTAGCCTAAACTATTATTTAACGCTCCTTCACAATTAGCCACAATAACAACATAAATTGGCAGAAAGAATATTGAATGCTTCTTGGAGTGTTTCAATGTCAAATATTCATGTATTATTTACAGCATAAAAACAACTCTATAACTATTTGGGCAGAATATTACCATTTTTGAAATAGATTTTTTCCTTCCCACATCAACAATACTCCCTCATCTTAAAGTTCACTGGGAACCTAAGTGTATAACCTATTAATAATATGTCCAGTTTCATAGTCAAAATTTAAAGTCTTCTCTCCAGCCCATTCCTCCACCCATCCCCTCAGTCAACAGACATGGCCCAAACCCCAATTCACAGACCTCCGATGTAACAGCAAATTGAACTCTGGGAATGTGGCTTAGCTTTGTTTTCTCTGGATAGGAGATGAGCTTCATTGGTCGCTGCCTGCAGAAGAAACATTGGAAGAACAGGGCAGACTGCCTCCATTAGAAAAAAGTAGAAAGAAAAGTTAAAGCAAAGGAAATATTGATGTTAAAGCTCTGAGTGTTTGTGTGCTGAATTCACACCTTTGCTATGTCCCCTAACACCAACTGTTTGTGATTCACACTCTTCAAAAACTTTGGCCATGCACCTTATCTTTTCTTCTTTTGTAAAGTGAAGCAATATTTTTTAAAGGATAACCCGAGAAATCTCATATGGATTGCATGACCCAAGTTTAACATCTGGTGTAATGCCTGAACGGACCACTGCAATTTCTGTGGGGTCATCATGTTAAATGATCACAAACAGAGAGCAAAACAAACATTCTCATTTACATTTTTATGTCCAGCTAAACAAGCAAATCTGCTTTTTGTTTAGGCTTTGGTGAAGAAAATGATATGTTGGTGATGTGCATCATTGAAATTATTGGTTAAACAGATGTGTAGTACAATACAAAATAAGCAAACATTTTCAACCATTGTTCTATTTAACTTCAGATGTTCTGTGGATTCTAGCATTTAAATGACAGGGACAATAAACATTGAATGGCTTACTGCTAATAATAATAATAAGATGAAAAAAAAATAATTAAAATTGGACATTGTTTTTATAAAATCATTTGCATTGGTAAAAAAGCCATTTTGATCAATCGCTAACCATATGAAATTTCAAAAACATACACAACAGTTTTCCTCGAATTTCAGTATTTGACCGTCATTTCTCACTTCTTCAAATTTCAAAGTTGAGGTCAGGGGTGAATTTTAATGTCCATGCAATCTGGGAACCATCATCTCTGCAATCCAGCAATAAGAGGTTTTATGTTCTAATACCTGTGATTCGTCTTTATTTACAAGCTGTTCACTACATACAGATGGCAATATTTTTGTCATTACAGCAGCGGGCTCTGGTTCAAGAAAGGCTGTAGTAAAAGTCAGTCCATGCCACTGACACTTCTCTAGTAATTATCTGCTCTTTTACAGCACTAACATGTGATCATAACAAAATATTTAGGGCTTAAGACTAAAGGCAGCCATATGACAGTGCTAATGATGGCATGCCATGGAGGCTTGGGGCATTGAGAGGAAATGTGGCACAGTTGCACTATAGAACAAAGTCCTTGCTGTTTGAGATGAACATGCACAAAACCTTTTTTTATAATCTTTGAAATGCAATCTGATTAAAAATAAACTCAAACAATGAGATGGATGGATGGATGGATGGATGGATGGATGGATAGATAGATAGATAGATAGATAGATAGAATAGATAGATAGATAGATAGATAGATAGATAGATAGATAGATAGATAGATAGATAGATAGATAGATAGATAGATAGATAGATAGATATGATAGATAGATAGATAGATATATAGATAGATAGATAGATAGATAGATAGATAGATAGATAGATAGATAGATAGATAGATAGATAGATAGATAGATAGATAGATAGATAGATAGATAGATAGATAGATAGATAGATAGATAGATAGATAGATAGATAGATAGATAGATAGATAGATAGATAGATCGTTAGATAGATAGATAGATCGTTAGATAGATAGATAGATCCAGAGATAGATAGATTATAGGAAAGTTATACAAAGTTAGACATGAATTTTCAACAAACCCTTGGCCTTCCTATAGGACAACTTTAATGCATTTATTTGATCCACTTTAAATGTATACTGTACAATATATAATGTTTATATATATATGTATATATATATATATAACACTGTAAAAAAATATTTTCAAGATTTGTTATCACAACATTTTTTCTTTTGTCAAATCAACTTCAATAATTTATTTAGTTCAGATAACTTATTATTTTGAGTTTCTAATGATTAAATCAATCTCCTTCATTGTATTAACTCACTTTTTCCAGTTCAATGAACTTAAAATTTTAAGGCAGCCAGGTTACTTATTTTTTTAAGTTAAACCAACAATTTTTTTTACTATATATATATATATATATATATATATATATATATATATATATATATATATATATATATATTCCACTACTCAATGTCTAAAATGCAGCATGAATTGTAAAACTGAAAACTGCATGACTTATGTGGTTTAAATATGCATTCAGGTGTAAAACTGCAAATTTTGTGACAAATCCACTGAGCCTTATGTTATCAACACAACTGAGCCAGACAATTTGCCATTGGTGCAGTCAACATAAGACTTTCCGGCACGGGATAATGAGGCTAGATAGATAGAAGCAAAGCAGAGTCGTAAGGCTACCACAGACTTGAAGCTCTGCCTCGATTTCCTCTGATTTCCTATTCCTGGCCATTGCAGCTCTTGTAAATCATTCTCAATTCCCTTAAACAAGCCAGTTGGATTAGGTTGGTTTAGATCATAAACATTTGCAGGGCCAGACCACCCAGGGAGTGAGACTCAGGCCTGACCGCTGCCTCGCTGCAAGCCACGGCCCGGCCGAAAGCACAACACGCTCAGTGTGGTTTGTGTTTGCGGCACTTCCTGGACACAGAGAGAGAGAGAGAGAGAGAGAGAGAGAGAGAGGGCCCCATCTGCCATGGAAACAAAAACACCCCCCACCCCACCAACTTATTCACGGTCAGCCACCGATAGACTGTGACATAGATAAACACACTGGGCTCCACAGGCTCCATACTCCTCTGTCCTGTGCATTTCAGAAAGCCCTTTTTCATTCACTGCTCCTGTGCAAAAAAAAAATCTGCCATTCACAAGGCTTTACAGGATGGCTTCACAGACATAATAATGCATGTGAAAACAGAAAAGGATTCTTGTTATGACAAGTGAAGGAACAGAAAAACATTTTGTGTTGTTTACAAGCGAGATTAAGGATTACATTGGTGTGGTCTTCAGTATAGTGTGCAAGTGAGGCATTGCTTGACTCAAAGTATTGGGTTAAAAGAACTGAGGAATTAGCCAAGAGTTTGACAGAGTCTGAGCACATGGTTTTCATTAATGCACAATTGGACTCTGCTGTAGTAGGTCTCCCAGTGAGTGCTAGTTGACATAGAGGTTGAACTGTGAGAATACACATTCACAAACCCATTAGCAACTGATAATGGTGCATAAATCATGACCACACAACTGCTCGATTAGTTTCGAACTGCAGCACTGTCTGTGAAGGCATTTTTGATTGTTCATTTGAATAACGATGAGAAAAAAATACTTATCCAAATGTTTGTGACACAACAATCCAGGATTTAACTTACAGTCAGCAATTTGGATGCATTCTTCTTATTTAGGTTTAGCCTATTTGTGTAGGCTTGTGTGATTATTAGTGCTTGTGTGTATTATGTCTTATGACCTTCCAGCTGCAAAAGGAATATGAACCCATTTTAAAAGGGATGATCTAATCTTTCACTCTTTTACACAACAGAATGACATTATTGGCAGCTTTTTAGTGTCACCTGAAGCATATCCACACAACTTTTTAAAAATGTCTGTTAAAATACCCAGCTGTTTTACAATTTTTACAATGTCTGATACTGATGCAAGAGCTGAAAAATGTATTTAAAAAGTGGCGCTTTATCTGACATGGTCCTCACTGCAGAACACGAAATCCAAAACCTACCCATCTCCGCCCCCTGATCCTTAACCACACCCCTAAACCTACCCATCTCTCCACCCCCTGATCCCTAACCACACCCCTAATTCCTCCCATCTCCACCCCTTAGATCTGGATCCAACTCCGCCCCCTGGATCTTGTGTAATGCAATGAGGTTCTACTGGTTTATCTGGCAACCATGGAAATGAAAGTGCACCTGACAGTTAAATGTGCCAACCAACCAAGTTTTTGAATTATGAATTTATTTCCAAATTCATTCATTCTTTCATTTTAGTTAAGTCATTTAATCACAAATTTATCATATCGCAATTGAACTGAAATCAATGAACAAATTAATAAAACACAAATTTAGGGGTTAAATTCATAGACTGTAAAAAATATGGACAAAGCATCTGTGACGTCACCCATTGACTCTCTGAAGAACGGGTTTGAAGCTGTTTATGGGAGGTACAGGCGGCGCTATACTGGAAAATCTTGCAAAATAAAATACAAAAGTTTCAGAAAAGGATAAAGAGGTGGTATGATGTGTTGTGTCAGATCATGGCCGAGACGCCACATTCACTCGGTGCAGCCCTTTCTCAGCTGTCAATCAAAGTTAACCGGCGCCCTTATTTACATACATTTTATATCTAAGTATGATCTAAACTGACGAGTTAGAAAAAAATTCACCCCCCCTCACAGTTGTCAGGCACGCGGAACATATTGAAGATTACAATAAAAGTCCGTGGGACCAAACTGTAAACATATGAATTTATGCTGTGAAAACGGAGATTTTAACATGACATCTATGGATATTTGCTCCCTTTTGGGACCGGCCTTCAGCGGATTTGAGATGTATTGCAGTTTATCGCACTTGTAGGCTTCGTCTTTCAGATTAGAATGTTGCCGCTTGGTTAAATTCCTAATACATAGGCCTATCTAGTTTTTTTCCTGGCTCTGTGGTCTTTCACCATTCAGGCCAACAAGTTACACGCTTATTGATTAAAAAATAGAAAATCGCTGCCCATTGGAAATAGCTTCTTTATTTTAGTCATAATTTAGAATTCTCCAATTCCCATTCCCAAAACATCCCGTTACAATATCCATCACAACGAACTGATGCCAGCCACTCCCATTTTTGTTACCTGTTACTGTAACCATAGTAGCAGCAGTAATATATCAAAATGGCGACGTGCATTAAAGAATGTGTTGTCCAGTTCGGTGGATAGTATACATTCACACAGAGGTGAGTGGAAAATCCACAAAAAAAAAACTGTTTAACCGAATTCGGTGTGTAATGAATTAGTTGGAAACAACGATCTCCAATATTTTGAATTTGGGACTGAAGTACCTGTTTCGACCTCTAGCTGCCGCTGTGGCAGACAAACAACTTATAACAGGACTATCAACTGTATTGTGCTGCGGTGCGTTCGTTTACTCTGTAATTGTACCTCAGCTTGCTTCCCATGCAGTATTTTACTAAAAACCTGTACATTCTATAGCTCCAATATGTTTAAAATGTTTTTGGAGTTTGCCTATTTTTGAGTCAATGACGCTGCTAATGTGTATCTGGTGCGTCCGTGTATTTGGGTTCAAATAAATATGGTTGGGCAAAAAATGCAAGTCTTCTTCTGTGTTGAAATCCTTAGACATGTTTGCGAAGATTGTTTTGTTTACAGCGTTTTGGGTAACACTTACAATACGAGTGCACTAATAAGCATTAATTCATGCTTAACTAATGCACAAATAATAAATTAATGTGTAACTAATGATTATCTAAGCTATTCATTAATGATTACCACATTATGAACTAATTAAAAGTCTGTAAGGTTAATGTATTAGTTCATAGATGAATTGTTATTAAATAAATATGTAATTGTGGATTAATTCCATAATAACTCATTTTTTAACTAATAGTGTTAATTAATATGTTAATTACCACAATGACCCAATGCCTTGTATTTCAACTTCCAGATAATATGACAGGTACATTAATATGCATTAATTCATTATTAATTACTTCATTGTTAGTGCAAATGCATGTGCAAATTACTACAATTACTAAATTACTAGTTAATAATGATGTGCCCCAACAAGTAAAGTCATAACATAATGATACCTTTGCAAATCATTAGCTAATGATTAATTAAAGCAGACAACTGGAAGTTGAAGTGTATAGCTTTGACTAATTGTGGTAATTAACACATTATTTTACACTATTAGTTAATAAAATATGTTATTAAGGAATTAATATACAATGACACATTGAATTAATAGCAATTCATGTATTACCTAATCTATTAATCATACAGACTCTTTATTAGTTGCTGATGCAGTAATCATTAATTAATGGTTTAGTTCTTCGTTAGTTATACATTAACTCATGATTATCTGTGCATTAGCTAAGCATGAATTAATGCATATTAGTGCACCCATATTGTAAATTGTTACCGCATTTTGTTTTGTTTACAGCACCCTCAGACTGTGAACGAAGCACTGCGATGACGCATCAGCAGCGGCTTACGTCATCAGCGTCACTGAACGCGGCTTCAGAACCAGAAGATAATTCAATGCTGAATAAAGTCGTAGTTTTTGTTATTTCTGGACCAAAATGTATTTTTGTTGCTTCAAAAATTCTAACTAATCCGCTGATGTCACATGGACTCCTTTGATGATGTATCTATTTCCTTTCAAGGACATACCGTGTATACATTTTCAATGGAGGGACAAAGCTCTCGGACTAAATCTAAAATATCTTAAACTGTGTTCCGAAGATGAACGGAGGTCTTATGGGCTTGGAAGGACATGAGGGTGAGTCATTAATGACATCATTTTATTTTTTTAGGTGAACTAACGCTTTAAACACAGACTTTGCAGGGTGACAGAACATAAAATTCTTCAGATTCCTTGTAACGGTTATGTAGACCATTCTCCACTCTGACATGGGTCCGGTGTGGCAGTGGTAAGACACATCCCAGTTGTCCCAAGCTACAGGCCAGTCTGGAATGCTGCTCCCTTCCAGAGCTTGGTGCCAGGCTCCCTGTGCTAGGTGAGTGTCTGTGGCAGGGTTTTGACTGTTTTACATGCTGTCTGGGCTTGGCTTGCATCTCAGTTGGTTAATGATTGCTTTAACTCCTAATTGTGGCCAGGGTCCAGGCAAAGAGTCACAAGCCAGACCTGGGTAATAAAAGGGAGAAGAGGGCATAGGGAAAGACAGAGGGGGAAAAAACGAATAAAGTCACATATAATCAAATATCTAAGGAAAGAACAAACTATAGGTTTAATATAACACGTGCACTTTCATAACCTGTATAAAATTATATAGTACAATATTATATTATATAAATAGAAATATAACTATAAGACATACATGTATGTATATTAACATACGGAGCATTGAAATGGGTCAAAAGAACAGTGTGTTCAAAAAATGGATTGTTTTTCTTGTATTTTAATTGCATTAGATTGTTTTCATAACAATTATTATTATTACTATTATTTAATTTCAATAATTTTAAGTCACCCTGGTGCCCCCTTGGCTGAGTCCCCCTGTTCAAGAACCGAGACCATAGAGAGTTCGAGTCCGAGTTCGAGACTCGAGACCATAGAGAGTCGAGTCCGAATCCGAGAGACTCGAGACCAAAGACAGTCGAGTCCGAGTCGAGACTGAGACCAAAGAGAGTCAAGTCCGAGTTCGAGACTGAGACCAAAGAGAGTCAAGTCCGAGTCGAGACTGAGACCAAAGACAGTCGAGTCCGAGTTCGAGACTTGAGACCAAAGAGAGTCTAAGTCCGAGTCGAGACCGAGACCAAAGAGAGTCAAGTCCGAGTCTGAGACTCGAGACCAAAGACAGTTCGAGTCCGAGTCTAGACTGAGACCAAAGAGAGTCGAGTCCGAGTCGAGACTGAGACCAAAGAGAGTCGAGTCCGAGTCAAGACTGAGACCAAAGACAGTCGAGTCCGAGTCGAGACTGAGACCAAAGAGAGTCAAGTCCGAGTCGAGACTGAGACCAAAGAGAGTCGAGTCCGAGTCGAGACTGAGACCAAAGACAGTTCGAGTCCGAGTTCAGACTGAGACCAAAGAGAGTCAAGTCCAAGTCGAGACTGAGACCAAAGGGAGTCAAGTCCGATTCCGAGACTCGAGACCAAAGGGAAGCTTCGAGTCCGAGCTCGAGACTTAGACCAAAGACAGCTCGAGTCCGAGTTCCAGACTCGAGACTAAAAAACAGTTCAAGTCCGAAGTCTCAGAACTCGAGACATAAAGAGAGTCAAGTCCAGAGTTCGAGACTGAGACCAAAGAGAGTCGAGTCCGAGTTCGAGACTGAGACTCAAAGACAGTTCGAGTCCGAGTTCGAGACTTAGACCAAAGAGAGTCAAGTCCGAGTCTGAGACTGAGACCAAAGACAGCTCGAGTCCGAGTCGAGACTCTAGACCAAAAGAGAGTTAAGTCCGAAGTTCGAGACTGAGACCAAAGGGAGTCTAAGTCCGAGTCTAGACTTGAAGACCAAAGAGGGTTTGAGTCCGAAGCTAAAGACTCGAGAACCAAAGACAGTTCAGAGTCCGAGTTCGAGACCAGAGAGGTTGGATAACCTAAGGCTGGGTCTCAAACCAGACTTAAAGATATCTTAAAGAATATATAAAATATTTGATGGTAACAATAAAATTGGCACCATACTCAAACAGTAAACCAAATATACCATGGAATCATGTATACTGTAATCGTAAAAAGGCCACATAGTGGCGTAAATGTAATTTTATAATAATTATAACTTACAATTATTACAATCAGTAAGTGCTCTTTCTCATGACATTACTGCACACGAATTCTGTGTGGCTCTTATATGCAAACTAATAATGGATGATAAGGCAGACATTTGATACATTGTTGAGCTATACATCACATCTGACCGGGGTCCTGCTGCATTTGCGTGCTGCGAACGTTATAGTCATGTGCACTTCTGTACAAGTCAGCAATCATTGGACGTTTCAATCAAACAACAATTTAAAGAAATATTAACATACAGTAATAATCATGACATATTTTGAATGGGACTCGAGACTCTACCATATTCGAGTACGAGTCAATTCCAGATCAAAATGCACACAAGTCCATAACAAGACCAAGACCATTTAAGTATGGTCTCGAGACCGAGTCAGAGTCTCGAGTACACAACGCTGTTATGTAGCCTACTTTATTTTTAAAACAAAATGTAAATCTTTATAATTTGTTTTCAGTATTATTTACTTAATCTAAAAGTACAGTTTTTTACTGCACAGTGCACATCAGTCCACCCAATTCCTGTGATCTCTGTGTGTGACTACCTTGCCTGTGTCCACCCCAAACCCATCGGCCTGTGAGGTCTGTGACCACACATGCTCCCCACGCCGCTTCAAACATCATCCGCTGTCTCCAACGCCGTGCCCACACTATCTCTCTGCACGTGGGGAGCCTGCCTCCAGGCACCGAACACCGGGAATTTCTTGAGAAAAAATAGCGTTATATCTTGCAGTGGCTCATTTCGGTCGGGGAATTTTCTTTTAATTATGAACAAGGCACATCCAAGCAGTGTTTAATCACTAATTTATGGGCAACTTGTCATAGTTGCGGCATCCTGTGATATCTTCCTCCCACAGTGGCTGATGAGACAGTCGCTGTTTATTGGTGGTTGACTCGCGTTTATGTGTAATTTTGCCCGTTTTATCCAGCTGGACTAGATCCATCTTTTAGACTTGGCTATATCTGGAAGAAAGAAAGAGCAGATTTATAAAGGTTTGATTTATCCTTGGATGACAAGACAGGGAATAGCTTGCAGATTCCACGCCAAACACAACGGACATAATACTAGTGTGGTTTTGTGATGAATTTTTGATGTGTGGTTTGAGTTTTGTTGTATCAATAGAGCATCTTTCACCTGCTTGGATAATACTCTAATGCGTCTGTAATGAATTACTCAACATGCTTGGATCTGAACGTAGAAGATGAATGAGGGAAGACACTGTGTAATGATGACAGGTATAATGACGCCCCTTAACGACAATAATTATAGATTTGCTGTTCTCTATTTTTGAATGTCTAGTGCCCCCGGGGAAAACGCTGGTGTTTTGTCCCAAACACACTGAAGGGCTTTTGATTCTCTCTCGTCGTAATTAGACTGATAAGTGTCAGAAAAGTCCTCAGTGTCTCGTTGTGGTTTAATGGAGATTTCTTCTGCGGGCACTGTGAGCGAGCTGTCAGACTCAGACACCCAGCTGGCTGTCCTGAGAAATTTACTCTGTGGCCTCTGGGCTGATTTCTGGCAGCATCTCCTCCATTCTCAGAGAATTCCTCATTCTCCCTGTAGCGGCTGCCAGGCTCGGAACACTGTCGGAAACGCTGCGGCTTTGGCTGAGCGCTGTGTGAGGTCCACCTTCACTGTGTGAGCAGTCTGCTGGCAGAACAAATATGGGTGGGACTTCTTGCACACACACACACACACACAAACACACATCCCACACACACAGAGGCTTTCTCAAATCACACTTTAGGATTTCATTTACTAGGCTAATGAGGCCAGGGCTCAGACTGAGTCACGGTTAAAGCGGCGTTTTCTGCAATCCGCTGTGAACCAAATGCTTCTCTCTTCCTATTACCATTAAACATGTGTTCAATCCTTCTTTAGGTTGTGGATTCTGATGTATGTCACAATACAGAATAAATTTCATTGCAACTTTAAGGCACCCATCTTTTTGTCAATTATTGATCATTTACTTTAATATTCATCAGACTTTTTTAAAAATCCAAAACAAACTACAGTGCATTCAGAGTATATATTTTATCAACTATGCATTCCACTCAAATGATGGAATCAAACTTTTTTTTAAACTTGCATTCCTCTGAAATAACCTTCCGATTAGCCTACATAGCATATCTGCAAACGTACAACGGTTTTGTACATCTTTGCCTGCACCTTTGAAGGTATCTTGAGTAAAACGACTCTATTTAACAAAGCTCATACAAAAAAACAACCTGTTTGTTACGCATATTCTCCACCTGCCTACACTCAGACAATGTTATAATGTAAACAAATAGCCAAATAGCTAATGTTTACCATTAGCATTCAGTTCTAGCTCCATCTAGCCGCCACTTTTCACAATCCAATGAATCCTAATGTCCCACTGTACATCATTGTTTTCAATCAAATAATCTATCCATTACTTTTCCAACAAGTCAATTGAAATTGATAACAAACTAATTTTTTAAGGCCTGTTCACACAAAGGACGATACCTATAAAGGTTACGATACATATTAAAGAATAGCAGAGTTCACACCACAGCTATAACGATAACGGCACAGATTCCAACGATATTGTTGGAATCACTTTCAGAACTTTTATCTAGCTGATGAACGATAAAAACATTGACCGCTGTAATGAGCTTGAGCAAGACGAAAATAAACAGAACGATATAATCCTGGTGCGGATGCTAATAGTTCTAATTCTTTATTATACATATACCTAAGCAAACATTAGATTCAGTGTCTATTTTTATGCGACTTCTCCTTTTAGTGTAAACGCACAGGGTGATGTTTGAAAAGCATCTCAGGATGACGCACGTTTTAAAATAATCATACCCAAACTGTAGTAAAGCCACCCAAGCAATGTTTTCATGTTTTCACTGTGGTCGTGCACCTTTGTGTTTATTATTGAGTGCAGGTGAAGTAAGATGTCCCCGGAAGACTATTTGAGATGGAACCATTTAGTTTTCTGTTGAAATAAATGTTTACAGCATTCCAAACATTTTGTGTGAGACAGTATGTGTGGTCCTGTCGGCACCCAGTGAGAGGTGATGTCTTGTAAAGGTGTGTTTCTGTGCGCCTGCTTGTTTTACCTGTGTGTGGTTACTTATATGTATGAGAGAAAGAGAGAGAGAGAGAGAGCTATGTCTGAGTCTGTGTGTGTGGGAGGATGTCTGCACATGTGAGTCTCATAACTTTTTAACCAAAGTTTACACTCTCTCTCTCACACACACACAATTAAAAAAGGGGACAACACATCTGTTTTTGCACTTACTGTACAATTGTGCACTTACATTCTTTTAGAGACTTTAAATACTCAGTTTTACAAGAACACAGTGCTTTTTTTCGTTGAGAACCTTTAATTTTAGGAAGAATATATTTTTAAATATTCATTTGGTGTCTATTTCATGCAAACAGATAGCACATGTGCTTGCATGTATGGAAAAGTAAGAAGGCTCCATTGAGACTGTAAAAGCAACACCATAAAATGTAGGGAAGCAATTGTGTGAATTAGGAGACTTTTATTATACAAAAAAGAGGAAAAAAATGCCAAGTTCCAATGAAGCATCTTATCCAACTTTGCTTCAGTAGCAATTTTGATATTTTCTTTTTGCACAGCGCCCCTTTGTGGTCAGTTTGTGTATTGCATGAGAAGCAGACGGGTTGCAATTTGCATCAGTCTGCCTGCACAGGGGCCGAGGGGCCTGGGGACTGAGAAGGGCCCAAAGAGGAGGGTCCGGGGATGAGAATTCCTGCCTGCTATGGCTGGTAGCAGCTTCCGCTCACTCTGGGAAATCGGTTTAACTGGAGCCATCCTGTGAATCCCCATGCGGAAATAAATCATTTTTAACTAGCCCCCTCACACACCATACTGCGGCACAGAATCAGGCATGTGTTTCAGCCCTCTTTGTGTGTGTGTGTGGAATGTGCACATATGTTCTGGGTATACACATGTAGCAGTGTCTGTGAGTGTAGGTGTGTGTACGCAGCTGGATCTGTCTTTTATTCCACTCCCTGGAATAATGGTTCTCTCCTACGCAAGGGGTGCTTTATGCTGTCTCTGAATGAACACTCTGTGCAAACGATAGCCTACTACTGTATGTCTGACAGCTTCTACCCCATAGTATTTTTTCCATCTGTCTTGGGCCTAAAGAAGGTAGTGCAATGCACTTATAAATAACACACACATGACAGTTGTGAGGACACTTTTAGTAGCTTTACTAAGCATGCTGTCATTCGCAAGTTCCTACAGAGCTGTATTTAAAAGTCTCTTAGTCAATGACAAGCATACATGCATGGAAACCTATGGGTCTGACATGACTGTTAGATGGTAAGATTTTAGGTTGTTAAAAATGACTTGAAAATGAAAACTTTACCTGCTCTCACGTCTTTCCAAACCTGAATGACTTTCTTTCTTTTTGCCAAACAATACGATATTTTGAAAGAAGATAATTACCACAAATCTTTCATTATTCACAAAAAGGGAGACTTTTCCACAGATAAAAGAAAGTCATATGGTTTGGATCGTGAGGTTGATTTGAAATGGTGAACTATTCATTTAACCTTTTATCTCAATATGATCTTATTACCTGATTAAACAAAATAATCCTGTCATAATCCAAAATGTATGATAATGTGTGTCATTTTTGTGTTTATAGAGTCACTAATGAAATGTTTTTAAACAGGTTTCCATAGCTTTCTCTGCTTGGATCTGTGAAAACTCTGTCTGGACTGTCTGTCCATCTCTGCCTTGCTTTTTGTCTCTGTCTCTCTTTCTGTCTTGAATGTACGCATGGGAATGAGACAAGAGCAGGGTGCAGTGGGTTTGCTTGGCAGCTGGCATGCCAACAGCACTCCCATCACCTCGCCGACTTAATGCCAGTGGGAGTGAGACAAAGACCACCCCAATTCAGTGCACCATCCCCTGTGCTCATCAACCCACTGGACTATAGTACCAAACCAATGAAACTGAAGCAACTCCAAACTTTTGAACAGTTGTATATAGCAAATATCCAAATAAAAATATTGGGGTTAGTATTAAAAATGTAAAAAAAAATTACAATATATATATATATATATATATATATATATATATATATATATATATATATATATATATATATATATATATATATAATTGTTTTTACATTTTTAATACTAACCCCAATATTTTTATTATTTATTTATTTATTTATTTATACACACACCTTAAGGTAGTATGACCTTATGTCGACAACCAGGCTGTGAAATCCCAACAGAATAGCTTGCCTTTAATACTGAATAAATGTCAACATAAGGTCATACTACCTTAAGGTGTGTGTATAAATAAATAAATAAAGTAAAAAAAAAAAATATATATATATATATATATATATATATATATATATATATATGTATGTATATATATATATATATATATATATATATATATGTATATATATATATATATATATGTATATATATATATATATATATATATATATATATATTATATATATATATATATATATAAATGATAAATATCAGTCTTAAAGGCATAGTATATTTAGTATATATATATATATATATATATATATATATATATATATATAGGCTATATATAGGTCATACTACCTTAAGGTGTATAAATAAATAAATAAATAAATAAATAAATAAATCAATCAATCAATAAATATATATATATATATATATATATATATATATATATATAAATATGAAAAAAAAATATTAGAGTAAAACATTAAAGTAAAATAATTGGGGTTTATTAAATTAATAAAAGCCTTGAAATTATTTTACACACACTCTCCACAGGCATAATGGTTTTAATATTGTACAAACTGTATATTCTGTCCCCTTACACTGCCCCTATCCCTAAACCTACCCATCACAGGAAACATTCTGCATTTTTACATTTTCAAAAAACATTACTTAGTATGATTTATACGCTGTTTTCCTCATGAGGACCGCTGGCTTGTCCCCACAATGTAGGTGATTTCAGGTTTTACTATAGGCTACTTGTGGGGACATTTGATCCACATAATGTAATATAAACATGAACACACTCACACACACACCAATAATTTTATTTTAATATTTGCTCTGCTGAGAAATGCCAAGTTTTAGGCTGTATAAACACCCAAGTGAGTCTGTAAAATATATTATTTGCTTTAACTGACCACATTTACAATTCACAAATCATCCCCAAGAGAAAGACATGTGGTATCATATATGCATGTTATTATCCACCTAGGAACCAGAGTTTGTATTTTTGTACAAGTTTCATATAGTTTTTGTGGGTTACTAAATAGTTCTTGATAATTCAACGCATCATGACCAGTTTCCTTTTTCAGACTGGAGCAACAGATAGAGCTTTCACTGCTTATGCTCAGACTGAGGGCCGTCATTAGTGGAAATGGTCAGTCAAATCAATGGCTCAAATGTGGTCAGTTCAGGAAGGGGATTTGCTCGGACTGAGTGAAGCGGTTGGGACTTTCCAGACCTGACCGTACTGATGCTGCTCCCTCTCTGCCTGACCAAATATTTTGCTTATTAAAAGTAATTTTATTCAGTATTAAAGGCAAGTTATTCTGTTGGGATTCCACAGCCTGGTTGTCGACATAAGGTCATACTACCTTAAGGTGTGTGTGTGTGTTACAAAAATAAATATGTATTATAGATATTATAATACCCTACTATTCAAAGATCAAGGGTCAGTAAGATTTTTTAAAGGAAAATAATACTTTCAGGATCCAAGAATGCATTCAACTGATTAAGGATGACATTAAAGACATGTATAATATTACAGAAGAGTTCTAGAAAAAAATCAGAAACCAAAAATGTATTAGTTCCATAAAAATACTAAGCAGCACAACTGTTTTCAACATAAGAAATGTTTCTTTAGCTAGAATGATTTCAGAAGGATCATGTGTAAAGGCTGCTGAAAATTCAGCTTTGCAGAAATAGATGACATTTTAATATAGCTTTGAAGCTCGAAGATCCTGCCTTACAGCATAATGAGCCTGTTCACACATCTGTGACTCCTGATTAATGATTGCCCTCTGGTGGGAGACTCAGACCATGCTTTCAGTAGCTTCATTCATATGATGCCCTAAAAGAAACGATAATCACTTTTCTCTGTCATGATACAGTAAACTTTCAACTTGGTTTTCAACCAAGGTCCTGGTTAATGCATGGGGACATATCAGATAAATATGTAACTATAACATTTCTGTAAAACATTTCATGACATATTAACTATTTGAATGAACATTAACTAGTGATTTAATATAGCCTAAATGTTAATGTAATATAATTTATTTGTTTACTTTTTATTTATATACTATTGGGTTTTTTTTCTGGCTCCTCTGGATACATTTCTATAGTCTTATTCACTCACTACCATTTGTACATTTTTAAATGCACCAGGGCTGAATTTATTTGGATCACAAATACAATACAAGCAAGCAGTACTGTTGCGGAAAAAAATACTATTTAAAATAACTTTTCTATTTTCATTCAATTTTAAATATAATTTACTCCTGTGATGCAAAGGCTGAATTTTCAGCATCATTTCTCCAGTCTTCAGTGTCACATGATCCTTCAGAAAACATTCTAATATGCTGATATGGTGAGAAATATTTATTTTTATTGTTCATGTTGTGCTGCTTAATATTTTATGGAAACCATGGTACTTTTTTTAGGATTCTTTGATAAATAGAAAATTCAAAAGACCAGCATTTATTTGAAGTAGACATTTTTGTAACGTGTCTTTATTGTCACTTTTTATCAATTTAATACAGCTATATAGTGGAACAACCTGGTAAGAATAAGTCCTTTGCCCAATTATAACTCAGCCCTTACGTCCTCTCAAGAGTGGGACCTCCAGGTCCAGTGGCCCCTCCCCCCATCCAAACCTCAGCTGCCCCACCTCCTCCTCCTCCCGCTCACCCTCATGCTCTTTTCTCCTGGTTGCCTGGGCAATGCCTAACAAAGCCATCATTTCACCAATTTCCACAGAAACAGGTGCTGGTACAATGGCCGCTTCCTTCTGCACTGAAAGAGAAGGTTAGTGAGGTTCATGGGAACTCGGGTGGACAATCTCAGGGCTGTCCAAGTGTCGTCCTTAGGCTCTGACATAAAAGAAGGCTAATTTGTTGTCGCTGTTTTCCCAGGAGGGGGAAAGGAGGGGGACACACATTTTTTTGGAGAAACAGACCTTGTGATATCAATCTCAGAGTAGCCGAGAGCTCTTTTTCTGATGTGCTTGATGTCCAGTGTTTTGTCTATGTAGAATGACACATGTTTTATGTGTATGGTTTTAAGTCAAAGAAGCCAGGACAAAAGCAGAAGTGATGTCATTGCTATGAGATGTTTCATTGGCTATTTAATGCTGGATTCCTGGTCTCTTCTGCCCTCCTCACACCTCAGAACTCGAAATCCAGGGATTGCTGGCAGCACTGCAAAGTCTGGAAGGGGAGGATCCTTTTTGCTTGGTCTTAAATTATGATTTGTGGAAACCATTTCAGAAAACTTTCACAACTGTATGAGACAATGTTTGAAATACTTCTCTCTTTTTTCAGCAGTTGAAAATAAGTATATAAATATTAGACTTATTTCGCAATATGAAGATTCAAATTAATCGCATTTTATTATATTCTAAAAATTATATTAAGAACTCTATTTGTTTTATAAACATAAATATTGCAGAAAATGCATGTATTAAAAAACTCTCATGATGACTAATAATAAAATTAGTTTAATTTTCATCATGGGCATTAAGTTTCATTAAGTAACAATGTTTTGATTTATTGTTTGATTGTCTTATGAAATTCAGGTATTTAACATCTCTTCTGTTCATTTATGGTATTTGCAGAGTTCAGGCTGATTAATGCAGTGTCTATTGAGAAGGTCTTGTTTACCTCTATTAGTGGTGTTGTTTGCCCCCACAACCCTCCTATGGTTCAATTTGGGGGCCACCAATGCACAAAGTAAAACACACTACAAAAGAGTATAATAAAACATGCCACTGAACAGGAACGGGGAGAGAAAGAGAGAGACTGCAGGAGAGAGAAGCGAAGGGAGGGGAGAAGTCGAGAGAGAGAGAGAGAGAGAGAGAGAGAGAGAGAGAGAGAGAGAGAGAGAGAGAGAGAGAGAGAGAGAGAGAGAGAGAGAGAGAGAGAGAGAGAGAGAGAGAGAGAGAGAGAGAGAAGAGAGAGAGAGAGAGAGAGAGAGACTGAGACTTATAAACCTGTCTGAAAACATGCCAATAAACTGTGGAAGAATGTAAGCTTATTTGAGTCTCGTCTAGAATTTCTTTGTCAGTAAACTACACACCTTAAAGACAGACAGACACAAACAAGCAAATTCTTAAAAGGCAGACATCAAGTGCAAGTTGAAAAAAAAACACAGTTTAAAACATGTTTCAATTTAAATGTGTAAATGTCCTTTAACAGAGCAACAATATAATTTTTAAAAGTAATGTTAGCATCAAAAATAACTGCACTGAAAACAATTATGTTGGATTTACTTAAAATAAAAATGCACAATTTTTGCACTTTTTAAGTAAAGCCAACTTGGATCAGTTTTAGTTAAAATTAACAAGAAAACCTTTGTTGCTTAAATGTATGATTGCATTCAACATTCTTTTCTTACAAAATTTTGAACACATATACTAACTTAAGTAATTGCAAGTTGTGCTAACTTAACATGGTCATTTAGATTGTAAAAAAGACAATTAATTGAGTTAAACCAACATAAAATTGAGCTATAGAATTGACATGTGATTTTGCATTGACATAAATGTAATTTGTGTGACTAAAAAAATTAAATAAACTTTAGGGAATCTACCCAAAAGAGCACTTATATGTAAAATATGCACATAAAGAGAAAAAGTGTGTCTTTGCAAACACTTGAATGTGCAACTAATATGAAGTGTTTACATGCTGCATCAAGGTTGGAAACTCTACACTTGATAGCAGTCTATACTATTATGGTATTTATTAATATTTGAATTGTATTATTTTATTTCAGTTAGTTTGCCAAGTTAATCTAATATTTATGTTTTATTTCAATTAACAAAACTATTGTTTAATAGTTCTAATTTTAGTTAACAAAAACATAAACGTGATGAATCTTCCCAAACAACTCCCAAAACCTCAAACTCCTCCGTTAACATCAAAATCTACTGTAACTTTTATTTGCTGTTTTGATATGGCTGGTAACAGGAGAACATTATTTAAAGTAAATTATCCAGTTAAAGTATTTGTAAATATTAACTTAAATAAATATACAGCTTAATTAAAAAATATTTTCTGGCACAGTTTGCACCTGTAATCGTAGTGCATGAACTTACAGGACTTGTATTTTAAAAAGCGATATTTCCGGTCCTGTCAGGAAACTCCTCGGGAAAATAAAAAATAAAAGTGGATGGTGTCCCGTAAACCGAGCGGTTGTCTTAATATTATCTGGCTAAATCTCGACCACTTAAAATTCAACCTGGACCGTTTAAATGGACAAATAAGGTGAGGGAATAACGTCTCTTTTGCCATAGTCCAACAATGAGTATCACCACCTTTGAAAAGCTGCTAAATCAAAACAAGTCCAGCACTTCGATAAAGCTAAGCTAGCGCTAAGGGACACTCCGTTAGCCAGTGTGTAAACAGTGAGTCTCTTTCACAGATAATATCACAACTTTGACGTTATGTGCGTTAGAGCTGTACGGTTATTTTCTTGGTTCTGCCTAAAGGAAGTCTGCCAGTGCGTAAGGTTCGTAAAAGGGATACTCTGGGCCCTGTCAAATTGGTTATGATTATCAACAACACGAGACCAATGTTTCATTATTTTAAAATGTCATTCTAACGTCCATAACATCGAGTAAGTTTGTGTATATATTTGCCTGATTGAAGTCACATTTCTATTTTGCTGCATTGTCTTAATTCAGCATTTCACTCTCCAGATCAACCATTTAACTCTCACGAGTAGAAGTTGTGTTATGTTTAAACTTAAACAGGTTTTAGACGGATATCACAGCGGTTAAATGTCAATATATAACACGTCTAAGTTACTCTACATGTATTATTTTTGTTAAGGAATGTCCATCACATTCCGATAGAGTCAGTGGACTAATTTGTGATTTATGCCATGGGCGTGTGTTGCTGTCATATTTGCTTTTCGTGCTGTTTTCAAAACTTGTTTTCATAGAGTTCAAACTGCTTGATCTCTAGATAATAATTTAGCAACTTTTTTGGTGCAATGTTCAGATTGCTCATGCATGCTCAGATGTGCTTGTAATCATGTTGGCATTCTTTGAATGTATTTTTAAGTAAGGGTTTTAATCTTTTAATGACTTATTATCTGAATTAGGGAATTATTTAACATCAAAATGGTCAATTCTTATTTTTTATGGAATGTTGCAGTATTTAATAACTGAATGATTTATCTATGCGCTTCCCTCTCTCTTGCAATGATATTTCTTCTCTGAATCAATCAGTTCCCGCCCTACTTTTTTCTTGTTTGAGATTTGGGTGTACATCACAATATATATATGTATATATTTTAGCAGATATTTCTTTATAAACATAACCTTAAAACATTTTTTTTTCCTAAGGGGTACCAGTGCACGCCTAGATACCACAGGAATGGATATCACAAGTCGTTGCACCCTGGGTGACCCCAACAAGCTCCCAGAGGGAGTGCCTCAGCCTGCCCGGATGCCCTACATCTCGGACAAGCACCCTCGGCAGACCTTGGAAGTCATCAACCTGCTCCGCAAGCATCGAGAGCTGTGCGATGTGGTTTTGGTGGTGGGAGCCAAGAAGATT
Source organism: Hybognathus amarus (assembly GCA_030378365.1). Classification (NCBI taxonomy): domain Eukaryota; kingdom Metazoa; phylum Chordata; class Actinopteri; order Cypriniformes; family Leuciscidae; genus Hybognathus; species Hybognathus amarus. Next base: position 637,444 of record JAQIUQ010000047.1, on the reverse strand, counting down.
TATGCACACCGTGTGATCCTGTCCGCCTGCAGCCCCTATTTCAGAGCCATGTTCACGGGGGAACTGGCCGAGAGTCGGCAGACGGAAGTCGTCATCCGGGATATTGATGAATCGAGCCATGGAGCTGCTCATCGACTTTGCCTACACCTCCCAGGTATGCATTTCTATTGTTGTATGTTCAATATTAGAGCGGCACTAAATGATGTTCAAGTATTGTATATTTTATATTAAGCTCCAATGCTTGTGTTGAAGTTCAATATTAAACTTCAAACCAGCTGATTGTAAATTGTGTGGTGGCCTGCAGGTGACCGTGGAGGAGGGAAATGTGCAGACTTTGCTGCCCGCTGCTTGCTTGTTGCAGCTGGCAGAGATTCAGGAAGCCTGCTGTGAATTCCTCAAGCGCCAACTTGACCCCTCAAACTGCTTAGGCATCAGGGCCTTCGCCGACACTCACTCCTGCAGAGAGCTGCTGCGTATTGCTGATAAGTTTACCCAGCATAACTTTCAGGAGGTAATGGCTGACCTCCACACACCCTCTATTGTGTTGACACTGAATGTTCCATGACTTTGAAGTTGAACTTAAGTCTTTTTGTTTTCTTTTCCTCATTTGTGTTTGCTTTCTTTGGTTGTGGAGCACAGGTCTAAATGTCCTCTCTATTAATCATAAATGCAATTACAATGTAGGTAACACTTTACTGTAAAGTTCAATAAGTTAATTTTAGTTAATATTTTAGGTCTCTGAACAAAAATGTTTATCATTTAATCAATAATTATTTTTTTTGTTGAAATTAATAAAAAAAATCTATTTTTCACTGGACTACTGCTAATTTATTTTATATATACATTATACATTTAGTCATTTAGCAGACGCTTTTATCCAAAACGATGAAAATCAATGGGTCCAGTTTACTGCTTGGTTACTGACATTCGTCAAAATATCTGTGTTCAGCACAAAGGAAGATATTATATATATGGTAAAGGAATAGGAAGGAATATTAAAAATATATATATATATATATATATATATTAGGGGTGGAATCTCTAGGCACCTCACGAATTCGATTCGATTACGATTCAGAGGGCTTCGATTCCGATGCTAAATCGATTATCTGAATCTTTTTTTTGTGTGTGTGTGTGTGTGACTATAAATACTTTGCTTTAAAAGTAAAAAGTAATGACCCATGAAGAATTAATAATATATTTTATTAACATTGCAAAGAACCAACAGGAAAATAAATGTGTGCCTGAACTAGCAGCATACTTGTTATCCTTTTTTTTTTTTCCTGGAAGTTGATGGGGACCAGCAACTGTTTGGTTACCCACATTAAAAAAAAATCTTCTTTTGTGTTCAGCACAAGAAAGAAATAATACAGGTTTGGAACAACATTAGAGTAAATAAGGACAGATTTTTTTTTTGTTTTGTGAACTATCCCTTTAAGGACGAGCGGCAGTACAATTTACTCCTGTCGCTTTTAGACCAGCAAGCGACGCGTTTAATATAGACGCATATTACACCAGATTTTCTCTCAAATGTTTGCTTTCACTTTAGACATAGCCAATTCTGTTTATGTAAACATTGTATGTGTTTAACAGTATTAGCATAAGACTCGAAAGATAACTTAGTCCAGTGTTCAGGCGCTGTTTGACAGGCTTCTAGTGCATGTGAGCGTCGGGAACAGAGCATCAGCACGTGAATTAAATGTTTAACCGGCAAGGCTTATGCAAATAATGAACTTTTGTGAATTGCAGTGTCCCGTACTTATTCATTCCAGAACTGAACTGATAGAATGCACTGTAACACGATATTACGATATTTCTTCAAAAGCAGATAGTGGAGACATTTTAATCGTCCACGATCAAAAATCGTGCTATCGCACACCCTCCACACGTCAGCTTTTAACAGAGGAGGGTGTTTTGGATTCGGCGCTCAGTCATCGCGTCTGCGTCTCTGTTATGTGCACGCCACAGACGGTCCGGCCACTGCAATTCTGCGCTTCAGAGTTCCGTCTTTCACGTTGCGTCAATATTACGTTATTATAAATATATATAAAATATATATATATATATATTTTTTTTGGAAAATTGATTTTTGACATTTGTGAACCGATTCAGAATCGTCCACGTCCGCATCGCGATGCATCTAAGAATCGATTTTTTCCCTCACCCTATATATATATATATATATATATATATATATATATATATATTATTAAAATATATGGTAAAAATAAATTGTAAAATATATAAGTAAAAAATAAAAAAATATATATATATATATATTTAAGATAAAAGTATATGTATAAGATATTGTATATACAGACATAAACTTTGGAATTGATTAATTTGCGATTAATCAATTTGACAGCACTAGTTTTTTTTTTTCTTCTCACAATATTGTATTTTTGCAATCAATATAAGTATTTTTGATTTAAAAAAATGCAACCTTGGGGAGCATAAGAGGATTCTTTCTAAAACATTTTAAAAATCTTACTGACCTTATACCTTTGTTATAAATATTGTGCAAGTATTGTCCTTGTTAGTTAATTCATAATAACTTGTGTTTAAACTGAAGTTAAAGAAGCCTTATTGTACATAGATTTTGCATGGTTTTGTTTTTAAAAAGCAAGATTCAAGAAGTAGTTCTGGTTGTAATTATCATAAGGATTGTTACATTCCTGGAAAACCTGTACTTTACCTGTACTAAAACCTGTAATTTAGAAACAAAAAAATGTTGATTTCCAGGGTTGGAGAAGTCTTCAAAATAAATAGTCAATATAAATGTTTCTAATTTAAAATATTTCTTTGTGTTTTTACTTTGAAAATTAGACTGATCAGAAAGAACCCTGTATGTGCCTTAAGTGTGACTTCCCTGTTTCTAATTTTAGCCATGGACTTAACCTTTCCATCAACTAGTTTAGAGTTTCCCTGATGGCCGTGTAACCCTGTTATGTTTGACTCTTGGGAAGAACCCCCATTGCTGGTATCAAATGAACACCCTCCTTATTTCTTTATTTAGTTTAAAAGGGTCATGCATTGCTGGTGTTATGGGTTAAATTCCCTGAAAAATATGAACTATCTATGTATGACACTGTAAATGTGTTTTTGCAAATAATTGTGATCTGCTTCTTGAAAGGAATTGATACCTGTCACATGGCCTGTTCATGTTTTTAATCATTTCTACTTTTTAGGTGATGGAGAGTGAAGAGTTCATGCTGCTGCCAGCCAACCAGCTGATAGACATCATCTCCAGTGATGAGCTCAATGTTCGGAGTGAGGAGCAGGTGTTTAATGCTGTAATGGCCTGGGTTAAATACAGCATTCAGGAGCGCGGCCTCAGCTGCCACAGGTCGGATATAAGGATATGAATCACTATAGACATACTGCTTGTTGACTAGCTGAAGATGTTACTATCTATGCCCATGATAGTCACTGTACTTCCTTGAAAATAAATCCGAGAACAGTGCTACAACAACCACAATGAAATGACCTTTCACAATAGATAATGCTTTACAATGAACTCTGTTAAAGAGCTACATATGCAATATTGGTCTGTAAAATTTTGTTCATCATTTAACATAAAAAATGGTTACGTAGTGTACAAATTCTTCTCTTTTATATGTATATTATGTTATTATTTAGACTTAGAATAATTCATGAGACGTCTCATCCGTTTTTGTCATGGCAACAGGTTCTGCAACATGTGCGTCTTCCACTCTTGAGCCCGAAGTTTCTGGTTGGGACAGTGGGTTCAGATCCTCTGATCAAGAGTGATGAGGAGTGTAGGTACGTGTGAATAACTGTGCTATAAATTACCTCAATAATTGGACTATTGTAGTATTTACCATATCATCCACACTGGCCACTACAGATTAAATTAACAACTTTATGCCCCTTTTGCCAGAGTCCAATATCTAATAAAGAGCATAACTGAATGAACTGTGGTTGTTTTAACTGCTATAGGTCTCTTTACTAGTCCGTTCATTCTTATGGAAAAGTTTATGTAGTGAGACCAGATTTTTCTAAGACAAACTTTGAAAACTTTATGTTAATATTACATTTTGACATAATTTTGTGTGTATTTGATAGTGAAGCGCAATAAGCCATGAAAGAGAACTGAACTGTCTGTTTATAAAAAAGTTTATAAAAAAACTTTTGAATATTGTATTCAATAAATTGTATATAAAACCTTTTCAGGGCTATGAAAAGTTCTTGTTTTATAGGTCATTTATATATATATATATATATATATATATATATATATATATATATATACACACACTAGGGCTGTGCAAAAGTTAATCTGCCGATTAATTCGCATCCAAAATAAAAGTCATTGCTTACATAATATATTTGTGTGTGCTGTATATAATTATTTTGTATATATAAATACCTATGCATGCATGTATATATTTAAAGAATTATTTGCGCTTAAATTCTTTATATATATAAAAATACAATATGAATATTTTATATATGAATAACACATTTTCTTAAATATATACATGCATGTGTGTGTATTTATATATACAAAATAATTATATACAGCACACACAAATATATTATGTAAACACAGACTTTTATTTTGGATGTGATTAATCGCAATTAATTTTTGCACAGCCCTAATATATATATATATATTTCCAGTCCAATCTTGAAATTGTGTCAGCACAAATTAATCCACACTTTTTGCCCTATTAGGGACTTGGTCGATGAAGCAAAGAACTACCTTCTGCTACTCCAGAGCGCCCCCTAATGCAGGGGCCTATAACCCGACCCAGAAAGCCTATTCGTTTGTGGAGAAGTACTATTTGCTGGTTAGTGTTCTGAGCGGACAGATCTTAGTTCTTATTCCACTGATTGATTTTTCTTTTTTCACTTTCCAAGATTTTCATCTGACTTAAGTAGTCGTGTGACACGAGTTCTGTTTTGTGACTGTTGTCCTGTCTGCCAGTGGGAGGTTGGTGCAGTGGTGATGCCATCTCAAGCGTTGAGCGCTACGACCCCCAGACCAATGAGTGGAGGATGGTGGCGTCCATGAGCAAACGGCGCTGTGGAGTTGGTGTCAGTGTTCTAGATGATCTGTTGTATGCTGTTGGTGGACATGACGGCTCATCTTATCTCAATAGTGTGGAAAGGTGCTGCTTGAATTATATAAATTAATCAGCCGTTATCTAGAATCTAATGTAGTAAATCCTCACAGAATTAAATAAATTACATTTTTATGGATAAATACAAGCTCTACATTTCCGCCCTCTCCGCTGGCTCTCTCAGGTATGACCCAAAGACTAACCAGTGGAGCAGTGATGTCGCCCCTGACTGAGTACCTGCAGGACCAGTGTGGGTGTTGCTGTATTAGGGGGTTACCTGTATGCTGTGGGAGGTCAGGATGGCGTTTCCTGTCTCAACATTGTAGAAAGGTTAGTATTAAAGTAATTGGATGATTATTATCTAAATATATCCATGGGCGTGGCTTGCATTTTCCTATGGTAGGGGATATAATGAGATATGTACAATATAGATATACTATTATTTTTTTTTCAGGTATGATCCGAAAGAGAATAAGTGGACACGTGTTGCCTCAATGAGTACCAGACGGTTGGGTGTGGCTGTAGCCGTATTAGGAGGTTTTCTTTATGCAGTGGGCGGCTCAGATGGCACGTCCCACTAAAATACAGGTAAACACATTTACCTGTAGATGTAGATGCTTGAGAGCGTTTGGGCAGCGCAGTTTACTTGTAACTGATTTCGCAAGATAATTTGTTTCACACTAAAAAAATATATTTTTTATTTCTTCAATTTTTTTGTTCGGTTAGCTCTGCTGGTTGATTGTACAGAAAGAATGTTGTGACAGTTGGTCAGTGTGGTATTAGTCCCACCCCTCCTCCACTGTGATTGGACGGCTGGGTAAAAAGTGACAGTGATGAGCGCTGCGTTTTATCCAAAGTTGAACATTTTTCAACTCCCTGCAAACAGAAAAAACGCTGGGCGCTCGGTGTTCAGCGCCTCGCGCTCATGGCGTTTAAAAACGTGGCACTCCCATTGAAAACAATTGAAAACATACGCCAGGCGCATTGAAAAACGCTTTGGTGGACACACGGCCTTAGGGAAAAAAACACTATGGAAGTCAAATGAGAGACTTTCAAATACATTTAAAAAATCTGACTTATCCCAAACATTTGAACAGTAGTGTGGATTGCTGAATTTCTGGTATTCTAAAGGAAATGTAGAATGTTTATTAACAGTTATTTTGTTTGCAGTGGAGCGGTATAACCCGCAAGAGAACCGCTGGCATACAGTGGCACCCATGGGGACCCGTCGGAAACACCTGGGCTGTGCCGTGTACCAGGACATGATCTACTCTGTGGGCGGCAGAGACGATACCACAGAACTGAGCAGCGCTGAGCGATACAACCCCAGAACCAATCAGTGGTCCCCTGTGGTCGCCATGACGTCCAGAAGGAGCGGGGTATGTGGTTCTTTGATCTCGTTTCAGCCTCTTATAAAAGAATTGCCCAACAAACTCATTCTCTCTTTTGTTCTAGGTTGGTTTAGCAGTAGTAAATGGCCAGTTGATGGCAGTTGGAGGTTTTGATGGTACCACGTACCTGAAAACTATTGAAGTCTATGACCCTGATGCCAACACATGGAGGTAAATATGCACAGCATTGTTCAAAAGTTTGGGGTCAGTAAGATGATTTAAAAAAAAAAGGTTTATTCAACAAGGATGCATTAAATTGATCAAAAGTCATAGCAAAGAACTTTTAGAAACATTCTATTCATCAACGGATCCTGAAAAAAAGTATCAGCTTTTCATTTCAATGATTTCCTGATTGCAGTGATTTCAATGATCTGCTGGAAATTCAGCTTTGCCATCACAGGAATAAAATACATCACTGTTTAACTGTATTTTTGATTAACTGAATGCAGCCTTGGTGAACATAACAGACAAATGTTTGAACCTGACTCACATCATATGTGATTTGCCAGTCATTAATTGTTTTTTCCCCCACTCCCTTAAGGCTCTATGGTGGAATGAACTACAGGAGGTTGGGAGGTGGTGTTGGTGTAATAAAAATGACTCACTGTGAATCACATATATGGTAACAGCTACAGTACCCATCTCACAGATGCCTCACCATAGCTCGTTCCTCATAAAGACATTGTGTGTCATGCAAGAGGAAATCCTGGTTAAAAACTGAGTAATGTCTCCAGTTACGGAGATGGCAAACCAAAGGTATACCATCTCTGGAAGCTGCTCTGAGGAGACCCACCTGTACGGCCATAGAGCATCACTCCATTTTGTTTTTACATTTGGTTTCTCTTTCATACTTGAGCATAGCCTAAGGCAACAATTTGAAGAGAGAAGCAGCAGCCGGAAAAGCATCAGTTTGTTTTTATGGATGGAACTAAGCTTCTGTCGGTCTGTTCGACTGCGTTGAAGAATTACAGTAACCTGAAACACATCACTGGGGACACATCACGGTTTTTCTGATTGATGTTCTGGTCTGAATTGTTCTGGCACTGTGATCTCTTTTAGCTTTAGTTTTTTTATGAGTTGTACACTGAGCATTATATGTTCCTGCATTCATACCAGATGTAAGCAGATTAGTTGATCTTTTGTTTAAATCCTCAGTGTACTGAAATATTGCAATCTAACGAAGGCTGTTGCAGAAGAAGAAGTTATTTTTGAAGCAGTCAAAAACAGCTTTGATGCATAATCAATTTGTTTACTTTTATACAACTGAATGCATCAATGAATCAGTCCATGCACTTTAATCCACTAAGATTTTTTTCTATTGAAGTCTGTATTTTTTTCTTTAAAATATGGTTGGATGTATTGCAGGATTCGTCAAATCAAACCCTAGAGGGCCCAGTCATGCACAGTTTAGATCAAACCATGATCGAATTCGCTACCGGCAATTTTCTAGTAACTCTGAAGAGCTTGTTCAGGTGTGTTTGATTAGAATTGGAACTCAACTCTGCAGGGCAGTGGCTCTCCGGGACTGGATTTGAAGAACCCTGAATTGTTTTATGCAAGTTTGAGGACTAGGGGAAAAAAAGTTTCTGAAATTTTAGAACAAACAGGTTTCTAGTTTTAGCAGCCTGCACGTATGGTCAGAAACGTAATGTTAAACTTGTTACAGAATATGAGATGAATTTCTTTGAAATGTTCAACTGCCCTTTCATTTTTTTGTTTTTATGAACACTAATTTTCCCACAGGACAGTAATGCGTTCTATTTTGGTGTTGAGAAACGGTTACATAAAGTATATCTTCCATGATCTTACCTTATTTAATTTTAAAGATGTTCAACTGTCTATACATTTCAAAACTTTAAAAGTTAAAATAAAACAGGAAAAAAATATCTAAATGCTTTTAGTCAATTCTGAAATGTATCAGTGGTTCTCAATCTTATTGACTCCTAAATATTTTCTCTGGTACTTTTACTGTAATGATGACAAAGCTGCATGTTTTAAAATATTTTTATTTCTGAAACTAGGAGTGACAAATTAATTTAATTAAAAACATTATTAAAACATCAATACAATTTAATCTGTTTACAGGGGCCTGTTTCAGAAAGGTTAAGTGAAAATTTAGAGTAGGTTAACCCTGAAATGAGGGAAATTCTGGGTTTTCTTCAGTAAACCCAGTGTTTCTTGCTGTCTCTTCCCCTTTTTTAAAGTGGAAGTGCTGTTTAAACACCAACAATAATACTAAAATGTATTTACACATTCTTTAAGGAATATATATTGTTTGTCCATGGTTTAATCTGTTTTGCAGCACTTTGCCAAAAAATAAAAGGATTAAAATATTTGCTAAACTTTTATTTGATTACCAACGTTTTTGATAATATATTTATATTAAATCATTAAAAAATTGGAATAAAAAACATTTAATAGAACTCAATTATTTTTCAAACATAATTTAATAAGTTATTAATGATAAAAATAAGATGTTAATCTTATTCCTAATCAATTATTGAAGTTAGATGATTACATATGTTTTATTGAACAAATGTTTAATTAATTTAACTGTCATTTTAACTGGTGATAATTGGGGGGGGAGTCCCCCACCCCATCCCCGCTTTTAAACAAGTTACTCAGCAACTCTCTAATTTAAACTCATGTTTTAAATGAACTACTTTTTACTTGAGTAGATTTTTAGACTGGTATTTTTACTTTAAGTAAAAATTTATCAAAGTAATAGTAGCCTACTTTAGGTTAGCATTCTTCCAGTTTCACCTCTGATATTATAACAGTTAGTTACTCTAAAATAGTTATGAATTATTAACAACAAATGACATCTTCAACGGTGTAGTTAGATTAATGTAATAATTACTATCTCTAGAAAGTATTGGTCTACATATTACTAATTACTAAATCCTATCAACCTCAACTACTTGATTAATACAAGGAGGAGAGACAAGAAACTGCACTTTTAATGCTTTCAAATTAACAATATACAATTGCATGAATTATTCTTGAGTTGATCAAAGTGTGTAGAGGGAGAAGGTTACATAAAAAATATACTTTTTAAAAGTGTATGTTAAATCCACTATTGTTTTATACTGAATTGGTCTATAGTTTATGCAGTAGCCTATTTAATGTAATTGCATCATATTTTATTTTAAATTACAGAATAATTAAGAGTAATCCCTTTAATTATATTACAATATTTAGATTACTTGGTAATTAATTACACCCTACACCTCTTTTTGTCTGGCGCTGTTGCCATGGTGACTCATAATATCTGCGCTCCATCGATAATGGCTTTTTATAGTTGTGGTGCACGCGTCAGTCAATCAACTCAGAGTTGATTAAACTAACTCATTTCAGCTGTTCTGTAACCGAAAACTCAGAGTTTCCCATCTCAGGTAGTCAACCCAGAGTTCAAGCTTATTGAAATGGGCCCCAGGTTAGACATTTAACTTGTTTATAGCGGTTAACTTATTAGCCTAAATTATTTGAAATTAACTTTAGGTTGAGAACTAATGATTTAGATTTTTCAAATCTAGATTTGTAAACAATGTTAATTTAAACCTCACATAAATTGGGAGTTTGTTGAAATATATCTGTATATAGACAAAAAATTAACTTTAGATCTGTGCTTTATTGTAAGACAAAAGGTTTCCCAATTCTAAAACATTGTTATGCAAATCCTAGGTCATTTTCTGATGTAAATGTTTAAATGAAGGATGTGTCTTGAAGTGCAGATGAATCAAAGTAATATCCAAAAACAATTACACAATTTAAAATCCAAAATAACTTAACTATCCTTCCAAGTTCTACCAAAATCTGCTTGCAAGTTCTACCAACATACTTTGTAAAACATTATACATTTCAACTGTTAGATGCTGACATTATTGGCACTGAAAACAAAACTTAATAGGATAATTTCAGAAGCCATAAACCCTGTCAAACTAAAATCAAGCCAGCCGCAACTCATTACACAAAGATGACAACTGTTCCTAAGTGATTTACATACTTTTAAGGGTACAAAATGTTTGCATTTAATATCAACATATGTTACAATATACTAATTACAGATATTAACATTTTAACTATTTATAAGCACCTATACATATAGTAGTGATACATTTACAAAGTTGACGATCAAATGTATTTGTGATAAATGAGTCGCATCACATTAATATTAGCCTTATGGGCTGATATACATGTTATTTATCTTGATAAACAGTCTTAGGAAAGAAAACCAGGATTCAAAGCAGAATAAAAACAAGTTCAGTTTTAAAAGCTAGAAAACAGACATATTTTACAGCACAAAAAATAAATACAACACGATAATCCTTAAAAGATATAAAAGTTTCAGATGTCATGAAAAACAAAAACAGCAACAAAAAAATATTTACAAATCTAAAATAGGAAGATTTTAGGTTAGCATTTTCAGAAGGGCGCATTCTGTCAGGAGGGTAAGCAAGGTGGTGATGTAGTCACTGTTTCCGATCTAAAAAGAGAAATAGTTTTAAAAATATCAGAACATACTGTAAAGATATAACTAATGCTAAATATACAATGAACAGATACATAGCAATTACCTTGATTTTCCCATCAGGCTGTGCTGATCCCAAAGCGGTAGATACTTTTACAAGCGAACCAGCAGACAGGTAGATCTTGAAGTGTCTGAAAATGAGTCTCCAGCCCGTTCATGAAAGACTGGACCTCTTTAATATCCGATTCGGTCGTCTGTACTCTCCTCTGGGCGAATACTGTTCCACAGCTCCCAAGCATCCTGTGGATTCACCGTGTACGAGACATCCAGCGGTGGCTGCGTCGGAAGGCTCCAGGCCAGTTTCAGATACCTGATATTGCAGGTGGGATGGCAACCAGTCCACAAAGCAGCAAGCCAATTGAGAGTGGTGGAGTTTAAAGCCAAAGAGCCAAAGTTGCAATCAAAAGCCCTCTCGAACCACGATTTAACCAGGGTCGTAAGAGACTCAGGTCCACTCGTGCAAAACAAAGGCAAGCTGACAAAATCTGAAGGCAGCGACCTCAGGTACTCTGGATTCCCATTGACGCACGTTAGCCAACCACGCCAGACAACTTTCGGTGCATCTGCTGCTGCGGCAAACACTGGTTTGGATTGGATCTGAGGGAATAAGAGAAAAACAGCATGAATGCGGTATATTTATACACTATTGTTCAAGAGTTTGTGGTTGGTGACAGGTTTTAAAGGGATACTCCACTTTTTTTTTTTAAATATAGGCTCATTTTACAACTCCCCCAGAGTTAAACAGTTTCTGGTCTCTTTGACTTCCATAGTAGGAAAAATATTCTATGGAAGTCAATGAGACCAGAAACTGTCTGGTTACTGATGTTCTTCTTAATATCAGAAAATCGTCTGTATGCATTAGAAAACGGTAAAACTCAACTGATTTAACTTTGAAAAATGATGTCCAAAAAAAGTGGAGTATCCCTTTAATGTTGGATGCATTTATATGATAAATACAGTAAACAGTAATATTGCAAAAACACATTTCCTAAAATTGTAATTTATTCCTGTGGCCGTGATGGTTAAGATTCATTTTATGCTGATTTGTTGTTCAAGAATTTTTTTTTAATCATTAATGTTGAAAATGTTGAGTTTTTTTTAAAACCATAATGCACCAACCCTCTAGTATTCTTTGGTGAATAGGAACTTCCAAATAATGCCATTTATTTAAAATTTAACTATTTTATAACTTAGAACAGTTCACATATTTTTACTTCAATTTAAGAATGAAAGGGATAGTTTACCCAAAAATTCTGTCATCATTTACTCATCCTCAGGTTTTTCCAAACCGGTTAAAATTTCTATGTTCTAGTGAACGCAAAAGAAGATATTTTGAAGAATGTGGGAAATTCAACAGTTCTGGGGCACCACTGACTTCCATAGTTTTTTTTCCTACTATGGATGTCATTGGTGCCCAAAGCGGTGTCGAAATATCTTCCATTGTGTTCAGCAGAACAAAGAAATGTATACAGGTTTGGGACAACTTAAGGGTGAGTAAATGGCAAATTTTCATTTTTGGGTGAACTATCCCTTTAATTTCTTAAAAACAATAACAAAATCTTAGCCTGTTAGACTTACCTGAATGAAAACAGTCTCAGCATCCTCATCCGTCTCAGCCAATCCAAGAACTGCAGTAAATGTGACCTCGAATCCCTTCGTCTAACCTCGACTTCAACTGCAACTCCTTGCTGTTTCTCTGCCACGACTGAAGGCTGAGAGATGCTTGGAATATGATTTCAGCTGTGTATGTCTGAAGCAATGCAAAGGAGTGACATAGGACAGCTTCCACTCGTTTTTCACCAGAAGAGCAATATGCTCAGGGTCAACCTTATTCTGTAGAAAGAATAAATATATTTGTCACTCAAGCAACTCTATGTCAGAAACAGAATTTTGATGTGTAGTCATTTCCATGGTCTCTTACAGTGATGATTTGTGATTTGGCAGCCCCTCTACTGGTTGGGATCTTTAAGACTGTTAAATGTCCTGGTGTTTGCCAGAAATATGAGGGTGCTTCCACACAGCTCCGGCCATAACTTTTGCTTCTACGAGTTACAGGTCTGCTGGCAGGTGTACCGACGGCACTGCATGGGTAAAAGAAGCAACAGTAACGTTAAGTTCAATCCCTTCAGTGTTATCCCTTCAATAAAACGTTAATAGACTGGTTTCACAAACAGGGCTTAAATTAAACCACGGATTAGTTGGGACCTTATTAGTTCAGTTAAGAGGTCTGCTCTCACGCAACACGTTTGATTGAGATATTGTTTCAATGTTCGCTGATCAGTGTTTTATATGTGAACAAAAGCCTAAATTCATTCCGTTCATCATTATATAGGCTAACTTAGTAACCGAATCTTTTTTTTTTTTGAAGCGTCAACGTGTCAGTTGCGTACATAGACATGCGTTAAAGCTCTCAGATTTCATTAAAATATCATTAAATATATTAAAATAGTGTTCCGAAGATAAACGAAAGCATTACGGGTTTGGAACGACATGATTGAGGGTGAGTAATTATTGACATCATTTTCATTTTTCATTCAACTATTTAAGTAGATTTAATAAACGTGCATTAGAAAATAAAAATCTTTAACTGTGTGCTGCGCATCTTGAGACAATACAATGGCACTAACATATTTTACGATATGTCAGTGCAAATTGCTTTCGGTTAAAACAGTTAAGTCGTAACTATACGTTTACAATATAAAGTTAGCCTACTTAAAATGTCATTTTGAGGTTTAAAGCATTTAATCAAACACAACTTCTTGATCAGAAAACAAAAGACAACAATTCTGACATTAGCGATTATTAGCACTTCGCTTCCACCACTAACTAATTACATGATCGCTGTTCCTCGTTTTAAATAAAATGCTTATGTGTGTTGATTTAAAATAAAAAATCTGCGGTGTTAAAATTCACTTTTAAGACGAGCTAAAAGCAAGAATCCGCCTTACCTGCCTCTCCCCTCCATGATGAACAAAACACACCGAGCTAAAAAAAATCAGGAAGAGGATTTGAACATCCCGCTTTCCCATCGTGCAACGGGGCGACGCAGGAACACTAATCGATTGCTGCTAGCAAGGACAAATGTGTATCATATATTTCTACATTTAGTTTACTTTAAACCATATTTACCTAGATCAATAATTGGCGTTGGCCAATGTGAAAGCATGACCATTAAATGTAATATAAGTTTCTAGTTGTCATCGTACAATCGATTATATCTAGTTTGATTAGTCGTGTCAAAATATTCATCCATGCGCTCAATGTAGCATACGGATCCACTTCACAACTTTCATGATTCAGAATGTCATTGGTAAATCCAACCGGATTAATATTTATTTTGATTAACTTATTGTCATATGTAGGCTATTTATAGATTGACATATCTACAATAGTAACGTAAGAAAAGAAAAACAAAGGTGGCCGTCAGTGTTACATTACCTGCAATGATGTAACTGGATTTATAGAACTACAACCGCGTAAGTTACACAAAGAAGACATGTACAAAACATGTACACAGTCAAGTGGAATAACAGCTCTGAAGTGTATATTTTTAAAGAGAATAAAGGTTAAATGTAGCCAGGGACACCAAGACCTCTCATACCGGACAATGGCAAACAGATACAGATTCTTGTTTCTTAGTTCATCCCAGCAGGTGTTGAGATGTGTGCACAGCACAAGATCAGTACCTTCCATGAATCAAATTTACTCCACAAAACAATCTCTTCCTCCAAACTCTTTGGCATGGGCTTATAAATTCTCCAGAACCTGCTCTACTTACACTTCAGGTAATGTGACCTTGAACAAGACTTTGTATTTGTTATTGCCTATTTTTAAAAGCTATTTTCTTCTCCTTGTAGGTCAAAGCAGTTTTTCACAGAGAAGCCACACTTGTGGAGAACTGTGCTCCAGTCATATAAATGAAGAAGTTACTTTATGTGGCTGGATTCAGTACTTGAGGTTTGTATGGATGCTTGTTTCCATCACAGAATGTTTTATATAAAAATCTGACTTTTCTTCTCACAACTCTCTTTTTATAGCTCAATTCAGACATTTTTTTAGAAAAATCATCAAGAATTGTGAGATATGTAAACTCAGACTTGTGACGAAAAAGTGAGAATTGTGAAATTTATTCCATGGCTTAAACAAAGCAGCAAAATTAGTGAGAGGTAAACGAAAGGATTTAAAAAAAAGACAAAATTGTGAGATGTAAAAGGAAAAAATGTCACAATTGTGAGATAGAAAATCACATTTACCATTTAATAACAATTTACTTTTTTTTTTTGATCTGCGGCAGAAACAATCTTCCATAGGTTTGAGACACAATGCTTAGTCTTTTCAATTATCACTGGGCTACATCACTATAACACATTCTCTGTTCTTGACTCATTAGGCAAGATCTTTTTGTGATCTTGAGAGACTTCAGTGGACTGGTGCAATTCTTATCCCACAAGATGAGGTAGCAAACCAAATCTTTTTCTTGTTTTGTGCATTATAACTACACTATACTAATTCTATAACTACTAAATAACTACTATAAACTAATTCTGATGCTGCCCAAATGTTGGTTTATTTGTTGGTGATTCATTGTTTTAGTCTAAATCTGAACTGAAGAATGCTTTTCTTGGCCTCACGGTGAGAGTCGGTCATCATGGTCAAAGGACGGGTCAGACGTAGACCAGAGGGACAGGAGAATAAGGTTGTTATGCCTGTTCAATTGCACATAAAGAGAAAGATTTGACACTATACTGTTCAGTGTGGAATGTGTGTAAAATTGTGCTTTTTATTTAATATTAGACAATGTCCACTGGGAACATTGAGGTCTGTGCTGAGAGCATGGAAGTGCTGAATACCTGCCGAAAGCTGCCGTTTGAGATCAAAGAATTTGTCAAAGTAAGTAAATATGATTAAAAAAAATATTGCATACATTACTTTTTGAATTCTATTTGTAATTGTATTTTTGTCTGCAATATTTATAAGGTGAATCTCACAAATAACAACATATCAATCAGAAGGGAAAAATATGTGCATCACCATTAAAAAATGTTGGATCCTTTAAAAACATTTTTAAAAAGTTTTTAAAGAAGGCTCTTATGCTTACTTATTGTTCATTTATTTGATCAAATACACAGTAAAACAGTAATTATGTGGATTATTATTACAATTTACAATAACTGTATGTTATTGTATGTAAGTTATCCCTGAGCTAAATGTTCAGCAGCCATTATTCCAGCCTTCAGTGTCACATGATCCTTCAGAATTCATTCTAATAAGCTGATTTGGTTCTCAAGAAACATTTCTTTCTATTGTCACTGTTAAAAACAGTTATGCTAGTTTATATTTTTTGTAGAAACCATTATCTATTTTTTTTCTTCAGTGTTTTTATAGCGATATCCAATAATTGTTTTATCCGATGAAAGCATTTTTTAAATCTTACTGACCCCAAATGGTAGTGTATGTTTTGCAGAAAAAATATAATTTTTAGGATAATTTTTTATAATTTTATATATATATATATATATATATATATATTATACATTACATTACATTTTATCCATATATTTTTACATACATTTTTATAACCATCAAACAAATGTATATATTAATACAGTAATTGTGTCTTTTCTGGAGACAGTGTTTTTATTTGTATTGCTATTATTAATAAAATAGTCAATTGTCTGAGGACCAGAAATTATTTTTTGTTGGATTGAAAAAAATCTAAATTAAATGTGGCCCTTTTTTAACATAAAAAAATCCCTTGATACATTTCATCTTAATTTTTTTTGTTTGCCTTGAAGAAAACCGAATCCCTCAGGATGCAGTATCGTTATCTTGATCTTCGGTCAACCAGGATGCAGTACAATTTAAGACTGAGATCACAAATGGTGATGAAAATGAGGCAGTACCTTTGCAATTTGCATGGTGAGTATTAGCAGTGGAATTTTCAAACTTGTGCATACAGTACATTTGCCTAGTAGATGTACCCATATACTCACTGAGCATTACCTGTCTTTTCCCAAGGATTTGTGGATGTGGAAACACCGACGTTGTTTAAAAGAACACCTGGGGTAGGTATTTTTTACGGTATGAAGTTGGTTCCATTCGTATAACCAGAACCAAAGACTTTAGATTTACAAATACGGTACATTTACATCACTTACGAATGGGACAAAGTGCAATATGGTGGGATAAGTCCCATCCTCTAAATAAAAGATTAAATCAGTACTTCAGCTGCTGTTAGAAGTTTCGAGTAGAGAAACAGTCAGTGTTCTGAGACTGCTCAGGAC
The DNA here is from genome assembly GCA_030378365.1 of Hybognathus amarus. NCBI lineage: Eukaryota > Metazoa > Chordata > Actinopteri > Cypriniformes > Leuciscidae > Hybognathus > Hybognathus amarus. The sequence goes on along the minus strand of JAQIUQ010000047.1, from coordinate 620,151 downwards.
TGCACATGCGCATTTCCTAGCATGAAAAATAAGCTTTTTTTTAATGCTATTTGAGCAACATTTGTATTACAGTCCATGTAAGATGTTGTTTCTGATTTGAAATATGTAATTTAAATGTGGCAGTTTTTAAGATTTCAGGATTTCCCCATTCAAATAGACAGGATGCCTGAAATAGCTTCCCAGTGGAATTGCAAATATGGCTGCCAAGTGAACAGATTTTCCTTGAAAATGAGACTTTGCCAAAACTTAAGACCATTTGCTAATGAGATACACAGTATTTTGTATTTCATAGGAATCTATGCTATTATACATTCAAGTTAAACAGCTGTGCTTGTAATTCAGATGTACTCAAAGTGGCGAACGTCGCCATGAGCACTAAGAATCTAAGTGTGTTTATTTATTTCTTAACTTCCAACATTGTAAATTGCACTCATAAAACATATATATATATATATATATATATATATATATATATATATATATATATATATATATATATATTACTTACTGCGCTAAATCCAAAAAATGAAAGAGAGCATTATGCAAAATGTAGCTCAACATACTAAGCATAAAAACATTTGTAATTGCAGAAACGTTTCATTCATGAGAACTTATTTTTACAATGCTTCTATAGTGACTCATGCTTCTGTTTCTTGTTTCCTGCAAGACACCCCTCTAAGACTTGCCCAAACAACAAACTACAGCTGGTGCAAAATATTGCCAGATCATTACCGAGATTTTGTGAGCAATCGCATCACTCTGGCTTCCTCCCTTGGGCTTTGTTGTGCTAAGAACTTATACATCTGTTTTGAAGTGTTATAACTTTTAAAGCTTTGACGCATATGTATGATCGTTTGAATACTACCCACTTTATCTGGTGTTACTGGAAACTTTAGGTTATAGAACAAATTAATCATGGTTGAGTGAGAACAGTGAGTGAATTTATACAATGGGATCGATTCTAAAAGCTTTTTTAGGTGTTCAGGTTTAGGTGAAAACCTATTGTATTTGCTAAAAAGAAAAAAAATCCCTAAAACGCTTTGTGCAGTCCAAACCGTAAGGGCTGGAGCTCTGAAACTTTGTCACATGGTAGGGCCTCAAATTAGGAGAACCTATCAGAGTATGAGCCCGATTGGCCCATAGGCGGCGCTATAACAACCAAAAGTACTAAATTGCCCATAACTCCTTGACCGTCGGATTTCCATTTGGAGCAAAAAAAGTTAACACTTTACAATAAGGTTCATTTATTAAACATTAGTTCATGCATTAACTAACATGAACTAACCATTTGTTACTGTATTTGTTATTCTTTGTTAACGCTAATTAATACAAATCTAGCTGTTCATTGTTGTTCATGTTAGTTCACAGTGCATTAACTAATGTTAACAAGATTTTAATAAAGTATTAGTAAATATTAAAATTAACATTACCAAAGATTAACAAATGCTGAAGAAGTATTGTTCATTCATTGTTAATGTTAACTAATGTAGTAACTAATGAACCTTATTGTAAAGTGTTACCCAAAAAAAATTGTTATGTCGATTTTTGTCCAAAACACACTTTTGCGAACTAGTCCCTGGTTTTTTGCCCGATCGGGACCATACCAGTCTAGGCCTATTCTCTGGACTCTCTAGATCAATGATTATTGAAAAAAGTAGAAATTTTGCATTTGGTTTGCTATAACAGGGTCGTTTACAAAAGGGAAGTGGCAAAATGAACCCAAAAGCCTATAAATCCTAAAGGCAAACTCAGAACTTCACAAAAATTGATGAGCATATGTGTCATAACATGCTGAAGAAGCATGCACAGCTTCATGGAGATCGGACCATAGGTGGCGCTATAACTGTTAAAACCATGTATTTCCAATGTTTAATTGCCTGTATTGGCTGTCAATGGTGTTTTCCATCTATTATGTCAGTGGATAAATATATGTTTAATAAAATTGAATGCCTTTTGACGCTTTTGTGCTTAAAGGCCTTAAAGGCCTGAACTGCTTGAACACCGATAAATGCTGCTTGCAGCTTTAATTTTTTCTTTTTTTACTTTCTCGCATAATGTGTAACATGATTGACACTTAAAAACGTATAAACATATTTCAGCATTGAGATATGCATAACTACAGTGTTTTTTTTTCTGTACTGTTCTCAGTTTCAGTGCATCACAAGAAAGCTTTCAGTTAAGGAAAAGTCTAATTTGTAAAATGAAACAACAAGGACTGGTAGTTGCTGCAAGGTGTCTTTAGGGGGCAGATGATCATCTTGAATATTAGAATGCCTGCTAAATGGCTTAAATATTAAATATGAATACAGTTTTAGGTGATGATTAACAACACATCTTACCTGTAGGAGAACTGTCTATATACAGAAGCATCTATGTTTAGATAGATAGATTTGTTGATTGTACACACATAAGTTCTTTGAATTCTTTTTAGTTTTTGTTAATTTCCCACTAATTTCCAATAATCGTCATTTTTAACCGAAGAACACAAGTTTGACAATTTTTCACATTCCAAATGCCACCAAGTCACCAAATTTCAGACCATTCCAATGAAGCTGTGTTTTTTTAGAAATTCAAAACAGAAAATGTTCCGAGTCAGAAATGACCAAAAAGCACCTTAAAACACTTACAAATATTTTTCCATGCTTTTTCTCACCTCATTATTTTTGCTTCTCTCTTTTATTTTTCATAATGTGACTTTCATTTATCAGATTGGCTTGGGATATTCTGGCTGATTTAGTTCTGTCAGAGGAAGGAATACACAGTGTTTATTCAATTGTAACTGTTTTTCAGGGTGCCAAAGAGTTTGTGGTGCCATCTGGAGACCCTGGGAAGTTCTACTCTCTTCCACAAAGCCCACAGCAGTTCAAACAACTTCTTATGGTGGCTGGCATAGACCGGTAAAAAAATCATATTTCAGATCACATTTTCTTGCCTTTTTCTAATTCCTTCATATCCAAAGATTGTTGTCAGATGCTTGGCACATTCACTAAACTTGAAAACAGCCACTTTTGGCCAACATACTCTTGGAATCAGATTGTATTATTCTATTAGCAGCTCTGGAATTTGCAGAACTACATTTGTTCCAATTCTGTATGAAATGCCAAAACAGTGACATGGATGCGGCATGTACAGCGTGATATGGTTTAGAATGCTGCTGTTTTAATTTGTAATAGAATATCATAATATTACTTTATTGCTTATTATTACTTTATTGTATTTTTGGTCAAATAAATTAGCTGTGGAGAGACTTACATATTACCAACCACAAATATTTAAATGGTAATGTCAAATATTTATGGATTTATTATAAATATACAATTCTTTTTCTGAGTGCACCCTTTAAATACTTGAAATAAAGTTGGAGTGGAATCAGGAGAAAACAAAAGTGTGAGAGAGGGCGGCAACCACCCAGAACACACTATCATTGTGTTAACATTTTTATACAGGCAAGCAACTCTGTCATTGTCAATTCAGAAAATGCAAAAGTCTAGTTTCTATTAGATTTTGAAAAATGATAATGACCACAATAGACCTATTTTCATTAATATTTTGGCAGCACGTCTCTTTGAATTAATAGTTGCGCTAAGCCAAGACTGCAGGCTAGTTCTATGAAAAGTCTGTCAAAGGAAAATGATAGGCTATGCATGATTTAAAAATGTCAGTCAATATTTGGCCCACAGTCACTTACGTGCTGGTTATCTCCTGCAATCTCAGGTACTTTCAGCTCGCTCGCTGCTACAGAGACGAGGGCTCCAAGCCTGACAGACAGCCTGAATTCACACAGGTAATGATGTGCTAAAGGTTGGGTGGAAACATGCAGCAGATGTAGATGAATATTGAGTGTTTCAATGATGTGACTTGCTCTGACTCACATTCACGAGGGTTAGAGCTGCTAATAGGCTTTGCAGGATTCTCACTCAGACTAAAAATGATGAACACTCCAAAAGATCATTTTGGTTTTGTTCAGACAGGCAGCAAAAAATCTGATTTCTTTTTTTGTGCATTAAAGTCAAATCCGATTAGTTGTTGATGATCTGAATTGCAAAAAAAACAAAACATAAATGTCTTCTTAAACCAGTAAAATCAGGTTTTATACACTATCTGAGCAAAATTATTAGATTTGAAAAACAAATCAGATTAATTTGCAGTGTGATTTCTCTCTTCTGTGTTGACACATCTCTCAGGTGGATATTGAGATATCCTTTGTAGACCAGGCTGGAGTCATGAGTTTGATTGAAGGCTTGGTTCAGTACTCCTGGCCAGAGGACAAAGGACAGATTAATGTCCCCTTTCCACTCCATGACTTATGAGGAAGCCATGAGAGACTACGGAGTTGACAAACCAGACACTAGATTTGGGATGAAGGTGACCGTACTTTCTTTCTTTGTACACATCATCCTAGATTGGACGTAAGACATCAATGAGGTTGTTTGCATGCTGGCCGTCCTTGGCATCACGCTGTGCTGGCATCCTGTTTCTCCACACATCACAGATTTTCATGCGGTGCTCAACAATTAAAAATGAATCTCTCATGATACGTTCTCTTTTACTGTTGTGCGTCCTGAATATATTCAGTTCTGCTCGGAAATTAAGAGCCCTTTGCTGAATCTGTGATGTTTTAGCATTTAGAAAAATGAGAGATGAATATTAAATACACTACTGTTTAAAAGATTGGGCTAAGTCATTTTTTAAAAGAAATTAATTCTTAACATTTTTCCTGAGAGACAAAGTATCACAGTTTTCGTGTAGATTTTAAACAACTCAACAGTTTTCAGACGTTGATAATTGGGTCAATATCACTGTAGGGTGCCTTTTGGTGTTCTGAACATAAATAACTGATTTTACATTATAACTTAACATACAAATGACTATGAATGGGTGTGTTATATAAGGCTAAGTTTTTTTATTCATAGCAGTAGCATTATTTGGCTCTTTAGATACATTTTCAAGATTTTCTATAGTTTTGTATAAGAGGATGTATGTTATTTTGCTATGTCCCAGGCACTGCTCATCAAATTTGAATGAGAGTAAAATAGTCCAATCTTATTTGTTTTTTAATTTATTTTTTCTTATTAATATTTTGTTTAATAAGATATTACTCAAATTTAGTGTATTGATCAGTTTATAATAAAAACAATATTTTTATTTAATAAGAAAGAAGAGTTTGTCCATGTCCCTTAAATGGTTGTCCACCCTGTCGTATTGTGGAATCTGCCCCTTTAAGAATAGGCCACCCCCATTAGTGACATCAGGACAACAGATTGTTGTATCTCTTTAGTGGCGGGAAATTCAACTGCTGAGGTGAGTAGCTGATGATTTTACAACTAACAAATTTTCTTCATATGAGGTTGCTTACTTGTTTTGCCAAAGCTTAACATGTCCACCACATGTCCACCGTGTCGGCATAAAATATACTGGAAGTGTATTTAAAAATACAATAATTTTCAAATATGTACGTTTTAATATACCAAATTATCTTCAACAACCAGACTAACTATTTACCTAGTCCCAGTTTGTTGTAAACTAATATGCTAATTGAAGCTCAAAATGTCCACCCTGGCGGCCACATGTAGAGCCATCATGCCTTGTTACCACTGTGCAGGCTGGTGGTGGTGGTGTAATGGTGTGGAAAAGTTTTCTTGGCACACTTTCGGCCCCTTAGTGCCAGTTGGGCATCGTTTAAATGCCACGGCCTACCTGAGCTTTGTTTTATATTTTGTCATGCTTTTTGTGTTCTGCTTTATGTGTCCACCCCGTCGTGTGCTTGTCCACCCTGTCGTGGGTCTCGTCCACCCTGTCATCTTGGTATTTTTAAATAATATTTAAAATAATAATTTAATCATACCTATATAATCCATTGTGCTCGGTGTGGGGGCAATAACATGCAATTTGTATCTTAATAATGCAATGAAAACATATTTAACAGTCATTTATATGTCCATGACAGGGTGGACATATCTATGCTTTTATGCTCTAAAAAATGGCCTATAATTTTAAAAAAATAATTGTGGGAGCTCAGATAATATATTTATTATAGTATTTGAGTGTCTACTATTATGATATGACATAAGCGAAAGGTAAATTAAAATCAAAATTTGTGAGTGTTGTGAGGGTTGAAAGGCACTCTATGGTGATATTGACCCAATTGGCTGCTGAAAATTCAGCTTTGCCATCTTATAATTAAATTACATTTTAAAATATATCCAAATAGAAAACAGTTATATTAATAGTAATATTGTACATTATTTCTTTTTTTTTCACCCCAATCTTTTGAATGGTAGTGTATATACTTTTATTTTATATTTTTCCTTTTCTATTTGTTTGTTATATTTAGATTTTTAAAATACTTCTATCTTTATTCCATAGGATATTTCTAAAGTACTAAATTTATAAGTATACTTTAAAAATGTTAAGGTTAATTTGCACAAATTATCTTATTAATACATTCTCTTTGTGTATTACTTTCTTAAGGCTGATGTAATAGTTGTGGCCTGTGTGGCAAAACTCAGTTAATTCGGATGTGTTTTCTTGTATTCAGCTTGTGGATGTCACCACGGCATTCCAGGGAACGCAATATCGAGTTTATCAAGAATGCACTTCTTAAACCTGGTGGCTGCATTCAGGCTATCTGTGTCCCAGAAGGAATGGTAAGTATGGAATCCAGAGATTTTGTTGGTGATGCCCAACACTGAATCAACACTATTGAATCTACTGCACAGTGTAGTCTGATTTCCAAACAAAATAATCTTTTGAGTTTTTTTTTCTTTTTCAAGTGATTCAAAACTGCCTGGTTTACGAAGAAACAATTATTATTATAGGCATGCTATAGGATTCAGGTTAAGACAAAAACACGGTTTGGATTCATGATGTACTCACTCATATAATTTTTGTAAATTCCTTGTCATCGGGAAGGCACCAAACCAGAAATGTGTTCCTTTTAACTCATATTACAATGGAAACCAGTGAACATATAATCAATCAGCATTATTACATAATACACATAATCACATAATACAATCACATTATTGTATTTAATCACTTCAAAAGATGACATTGTTTATAAAGTTGTTACCGAATGTGTTGAAGATCACAATTTCTGCCATTCATATTTCTATGAGAGGTCGATCTCTTTCCCCTTTGCACTGTCTCTGGAACAGGTGAAGCTAACTGTGTGTGACATTTCTTCCACAGAAACACCTGAAGGGCAAAGACTTGGAGTTCCTTAAACAAGCAGCCAAGGCACAGTATGGTCAGGTGAGTTTTGTGCCTGCTGATGGAACAATACCAGCATTCAGTGTGTGCACATCATGGGAAGTCTCCTGAAATATTTATCTGAAAGTAATCAATAAGTCAGGATGATTTGGTGGTAAAACAGTCAAATGTAACAAACTGCATACTTTCCTCGAGGCAAGGATTGACCTCACTTGAGGGTCATGTGTTTAACGTGTGTTGTAGGCCGTACATGGAGTCTTATAAAAGGAAAGTTAGATGTAATTTATTTCCTCCACCCCATACGTAGTACATTCACAATTTTTAGCTTGTAATGATTTATGTAATATAAAATAGTTTGATGGAATTTTCATGTTAATCATGTTATGCTTTGTATTGAGATAAAGAATAATACTAATTTGCATTTTGTCTCAGTCTGCTCTGGTTAGTGATGATGCTAAGGCAAGAATCTCTATTGCTCATCTCCTATGAGCCATTTCAAGTGGATACAAAACGTATCACACAACCAATGTAGCCCAACCTATTCCCAAATAACTGAATATGATGATTTGCTTCTTTTTGATGAATTCAAAATCATAAAACGTGATCAGTTTACCCTAGTTCAAATGAAACCCAGATGATTGACCCTCATGAGTCAACCTCATGATGGCATTTTTTTGTAGTAGATAAAAAAAAGTGTAGTCAGACTCCCAAACGACTGACTCTTATGAGTTTAATCTTTTAGTGAATTAAAAGCATACAGAACAACCAGTGTAGTTGACTGATTACCTGGATGAATGACTCTGATGAGCTGGTACTTTTTAGTAAATCATCTTACAAGCGGCAAACTGCAACTTACTGTGCAATATACTTAAGGCTTGTGTATGACTTAAATCAGTCTAGTTTTGCCTATAATTTAACATGACCCCAAACTTGAAGTGTATAGTAATATAGCACATTTAATTTTAAGGGTTGGTTCACCCAAAAAAAAAAACTAATAAACTCTAATGTCTTTACAGAAACCATAAGCCTTTTGTTCATATTGAAAACAGAATTGAAGATATTTTAAACAAAATCTGGAAGCTTTCTGTCCCTCTGTTGACATCTACGCAACTACCACTTTGACTTTATAAAAGTTCCTAATGTGATCGTAAATCTAATCCATATAAATCGAGACGGTTTAGTCCAAATTTTCTGAAGAGACACTCGCTTTATATGATCAACAGATTGAATTTAGGTTTTTATTCACACATAAATACTCATCATAAAGCATAAACAGAAGCTCAAACATGCTGCTTAACACTCGAACCTTATTGGTTCTCGGCACTTCAAGCAAGCGTGCTTCAGCTTCCGATTACCACAACTGATGTGACATTACATGACTTGGAATTTGTCCTCTGCATTTAACCCAGTGAGCAGTGAACACACACGCCACACTGCAAACCGATGGACACATACCCAGAGAAGTGGGCAGCCATTGGCTTAGAATCGAACTCGCAACCTTAAGGGTTATCAGTCTGACACTGTCCAACTCGGCCTGTGCATTTATCAATATTTATATGTGAATAAAAACCTAAATTCAATCTGTTCAGCAGAGAAAGCAATTCGTGTCTCAAGAAAATTTGGACTGAACCACTCAATTAAAATGGATTTATTTTACGATTTCTTTATGATCAAAGTTCATAGCTGTCAATGGAGGGACAGAAATCCCTCAAATTTCATTGAAATTTTTAACCTCATTTGTATCCTAAAGATGCATGAACTTCTTATGAGTTTGGAATGACATGAGGGTGAGTAAATGACAGAATTTTCATTTTTGGGTGAACTAACTAAAAAATACATCTTGATCATATTTTTTACTGAATAAACTTAAATCTAATTCCTGTCAAAAGGGGAACATTGTGTTAATAATAGGCTCTTATAAAAGTCAAAGAGTAATGATTAGGGATGTAACTTTTGAATGTAAGTGCACCAAAAAAGAAAATTATGTCATTAATGACTCACCCTCATGTCGTTCTAACCCCATAAGATCTTCTTTGGAACACAGTTCAAGTTATTTTAGATTTAGTCCAGAGCTTTCTGTCCCTCCATTGAAAATGTATACATGGTATACTGTCCAGAACCGACAATTGACAACAGATTCGGAAAGAATACAATGCTGAATAAAGTTGTCTTTTTGTTATTTTTGGAACTAAATGTATTTTCGAATGCTTCAAAACATTCTAACTAACCCACTGGTGTCACATGGACTACTTTGATGATGTCTTTATTTCCTTTCTGGACAAGGACAGTATACCGTACATACATTTTCAATGGAGGGACAGAAAGCTCTCGGACTAAATCTAAAATATCTTAAACTGTGTTCCGAAGATGAACAGAGGTCTTACAGGGTTGGAACAACATGAGGGTGAGTCATTAAAGGAGAACTTCGACGAACGAACCTTTGGTCTAATAAAACATCGGTACCTAGTCAATCGTTCTCTGAGATTTGTTTTCATGATAATCGAATGTAAAGCGTTTTATCTCTAAAAACTGTTTAGCGTATAATGCTAGCACTGGGGGCATTGACTAAGTAAAAAGAAATCGCTAGTTTATACCACTAACAAGGCTCAAAATAGCCCCACACTAACACAGTAACATAATGAGTGTCCATAACATGCAAAACGAAGCATTGAGAACTTTGTAAGAGTACAGACCGTTTAATAAGAAGATATGTTATAAAGACAGTTCACTTCATGTATACAGACAGGAGCCATCTTAGAATATAGTCTCGATAAGTCGATACGGCGTTCATACAGTTCAGAAGTTCGCTGAACTTCAAACAGTTCAGCTCACTCAGCACAACGTTCGTGGTTCGACCTATGGAGACTATATTCTAAGATGGCTCCTGTCTGTATACACGAAGTGAACTGTCTTTATAACGTATCTTCTTATTAAGCGGTCTGTACACTAACAAAGTTCTCAATGCTTCGTTTTGCATGTATGGAGCCTCATTATGTTACTGTGTTAGTGTGGGGCTATTTTGAGCCTTGTTAGTGGTATAAACTAGCGATTTCTTTTACTTAGTCAATGCCCCAGTGCTACCATTATACGCTAAACAGTTTTAGAGATAAAATTCTTTACATTCAATTATCATGAAAACAAATCTCAGAGAACGATTGACTAGTACCAATGTTTTATTAAACCAAAGGTTCATTGTTCGCCAGAGTTCTTCCTTTAATGAGAGAATTTTCTTTTTTGGTTGAACTAACCCATTTAATGTGGACACCACTTCGGGTGACTCAAACTTTCTGGCTCATTTTACTTTATGATGCCGTACTTCTCCCTGTTCTCTCACTTTACTTCCTGTCAAGTCTGTGCTATCCAATAAAATAAAGGCAACTTACCAAAAATAAATAATAAAAAAAGAAAAACGTTATTTAATACTTATGATAGCTGTTCTGTTTAGGTTTCCCTCTAAAAATACTTTGTATATTCTTCTGTCTGTATGTATAAATAGAAAGTGAACTTTAAGCTAGTGGCTTGAACTAAATGGCATCGTCAAAGGTGATTGTCTATTGCTATCCATTTTAGTTCAGGTCTTGGCTTGGTTTGTTTCTGGGAAACCAGCCCGCAGAGTTCTCGAGACTGATGATTGCTCAAGAGTCTGTGCCCTATGCTGTCAATGGCAATTGAATATGGGCCGGTGGAGGAAATGGATGATCATTGCTGTGCTTGTCACATATGTTTCGATACAGGAGGTGAGCGTGGCTTCAGTAAGGGCAGATGGTTCACTGAAATCCCTCTCAGCCGGCTGCTCTCGGACACGGCCAAACACGCAGCTGCTCCAGATGGCCCAGGCCAATGCTGGAGACCTGATCTTCATCACGGCCGGACCCGGGAGAGCGGTGGTACGTACTCCTCCTCCATTTTGTTCCCTGTCTTCACAGATTGATTTAACTATGCTGATTCAGTTTCAATGATGCATCATGAGAGCTCAGCGAGCAAATATTTAAATAAAACTACAGTTGGATCACATGTACATCAAGACATTTTGCGTTGGAATAAATAATGATTCAATGATCAGCATACCCTATTTATAATCTTCAAGTACCGTCCCATCTGTATTTGAGCCCTAAAGTGATAGATGACTAGGGGTTTTTTGTTCTTTTTTAGAAAATATGGCTAAAGAGGAATGCTGACATGATCTAATCACTTTTAAAAGAATAGTCATCTTTTCCATGCCTCAGCTCTCGCTCAGGGCTGGTGCAGATGGTGAGCTTGGCACAAAGTGAGACGGCTGTTTAGTCACAAAGCAGAGAAGTGGGAGATGGTGAGGCTAGGGATAACTGGTGAGCTTTGTGTGCTGAGGTTGTGGGATGAATGGTGATGCTAGTGCAGAAAGCAAGAGAATGAGTGCTAAGGGAGATCTTTCTCCTCAAATTTAGTTTTAGAGATCTTGGCATTCATTAACATGTACCTGCCCCTAAATGCATGAATTGTAAAAGCCTCTTTTATCCAGCTGTTCCATGAATGATTAAATAACTGCTAGACAGATAAAAAAAAAAAATTAAAATGACAAATTCATGGTTAGAAGTAACTGGGTGCTTTGCTGTAGTACTTCATACATACATTAATAATCATAAACTTTTATAATCGTTGATGTATCTCAAAGGGATAAATCAAACCAAAAAGAAAATAATTTTATCATTTCCTCTGACATCATATTTTTTACAAACCTGTATGACTTGCTTTCTTCTGTAAAACACTAAAGAAGATACTATGAAGAACTGTTTTTGTTCATATAATCATTCATGGCGGTTGCTAGCCTGACTTTATCATACTCATATTGTATTCAGAATGTGAGTCTGAGACTGCTTCATAGGGCTTTGGTTATGAGGCGTGTCTTAACCGAACCAGTGAAAAAAGAGGGATGCCCGCAATTATGTAGATATAAATGTCTCATTCTAAGGTGATAAAAACATTATGGTTCATTGAGTAAGGTCTTTATACAGCACCTTTAAATGCAATTTTGACATGTCATCTATCAGAAATAGTTACTTATTACTAAAGCTACTTATTACCCCCCCCCCCCCCAAAAAAATAAAATAAATAAAATAAATACGATAAAAATAAAGACAAAAGCATGTAAAATTACTAAAACTTAATCTAAAATGAAAACAAATAATGAAAATGTACAAATAAAAGCTAATTCATGTTGGTGATGCAGGTTCGCATCCAGCCTGCAACATGTCCTGAATCCATTACCCCTTTCTGATAATTTCTTGTCACTGTTGACTGTTGTGTTTAGCTATATATTGAAGGGTTACTTTTGCTAAAATTGAACCTAGGCTCTAGCCTGGATGCCAGCCCGAACCCCGCCCACAACATTTTTTTGGTCGGGAAGTTTGGTCTGGACTCGATCCATTGAGAAGTAATTATGATCAGGCAAAAATGTTCGCGCCAATCAAATTGCCAGGGTGGGCTTTATACGATGATAGACAGATGATCTTCAGGGACGTAATCATCACGTTATCAAAGGGCGCTAACTGGTTTCCCTCAGAGATGACTGCAGCTGGAGAATTGAGATGTAGGATAGGTATAGATTCCGCTGTCACGTCTGTTGTGAAATAAATCGACAGCGCATTAATTTTAATAGACAAACAGAGAACTGCAATCAAGGCCTTTGTCTATCGGAAAGATATTCCCACATGATTCGGCAAAAGTGTAACTTATCAGCTGGCTCTGATGGTCGCTGAAGAAGATTGGACGTAATGAAAAGCCTGTGGTCGTTGTGGTTTCTCCTTTGGTTGCACTTATGGAGGATTGAGTAAAAGAACAACACTTGTTATTTTACTTCTAAAATAAGTAAGTTCTGTAGTTGACAACTATATGCAAAGTAGCTGACTTACTGCGTTGCTTTGATTGGTTGTAGGTTTACTGACTATACAATTGAGTGCAGAGTTTTTATTTTCCTGGTTCGGTTAAGACACGCCTCATAATCAAAGCCCTATTGAGCAGTTTCAGACTCATATTCCGACAAGAATATGAGTACTGACGAAGTCAGGCTACCTAGGCTCTTTTTGTTTAAGTAAATTAAAATGTTTTTTTTTTTTTCATGTTTTAGCGCCGTCTGCTGGGAAAGGTGAGACTGCAGTGCGCTGAGCTGCTTGAGCACTACGGTGTGCCTGTTCGGGACCCCTCTGTCTTTCACTTCTTATGGGTGGTGGACTTTCCCTCTTCTTACCCAAAGACGATGATCCAGAGATGCTTGAGTCTGCCCACCATCCCTTCACGGCTCCAGTCCCTGAGGGCGTCCATCTGCTCTACACCCAGCCCCACAACGTATGTAGTGTCACATTACAGATCATGGATCATCACAGATTGTCTTTTTTAACCTTACAGAATCATAGCACGGCATTTTGATGGAAACAGGCCAGGACAGGACATCTTGACAGTCATGAAGATTAAAATAGTAAATAATATACACTATTAAACTTATTTTTCTGATTGCAAAGCTGAATTTTCAGCAGCCATGGATCACTCCTGTTTTCAGCGTCACATGATCCTTCAGAAATCATTGTAACATGATTTGGTGCTAAAGAAACATTTCATATATCACTCTTGAAAACAGCTGCTATATATTTTTGTGGAAACAATCATGCATTATGGTCAGGATACATTGATCAATAGAACTTTTTAAAAGAACAGCATTTATTTTAAATAACTTAATAAATGGTTTCACATCAATTTAATATGATCTCTTGTTGAATAAAAATAGGTTTACCTTTAAAGAATGTTTTTTCTAGTTTTGCGGTTTTCTAAAATTTCCTTGTAGTGATGATATACATGTAAATCATTCTTTAGAGTCATTTTATTCCAATGAATTAGTCAAATTCGTCTAAATTACTCATTAGCGAGTTGGTCTGATTCAAAACAATTTTTACAAATCGTTATCCAGTAGTCACATTAATCCAGTAATCACACAAAATGAATAATGGGTTTTGTAACCAAGCAATCAAATGAACCAACCTCGGAAATCAAATGTTCTTAGGACAAAAGTGAAGTTTTAGATGTGATCAACATGATATCATCATTGTTCATCGCAATGTATTGAATCATGACATACAGTAGGTTCCAAAAGACATTAGAAATTTGATCTTTTTAAAATACTTTTTTTTTCTTTAAACAAAAATACATGTAGCATAATATAACATAACAAATAGTAGAATTTGTAATAAAAAATTGTGTATTAAATTTAAGCATTTTTACTGGTGGTCACAGGCATTTAGACCCCACTATGTATTTCGATGTGCATCATACAGTGAGGTAGTTTTGTGACGGCACTAGTCTGTGCTTTTATCACTTTGTAAGTCTACAGTCAATGAGCCAAGTCTATCATAGAGGAATTGTATGATCTCGTTCAAAAGCTTCCCCTTCCTATTTATCTGCTTTGTCAGGTGCGTGGCCAGCATTATGACTTGGTGCTGAATGGCTGTGAGATTGGAGGAGGTTCAATTCGAATCCACAATGCCTCTCAGCAGCTCTATATCCTGGACATCGATTCTCAAGGTAATGGAACAAGAGTGAAAAATTACATAGCAAGCAAAGTGCATCATTTAATGCTACTCTGACAGCGAGTTAAAGCACCTGTAATATATGTGTCCATATTGACTGCACTCTTTTCTTATTTGTGACTCTCACTTAACACCCCAGCACCACCGAACCACCCGTTCGGTCGCTGTGGCAACCTGTTTATCTATATTTAACCGTCTTTAAAGAGCATAAATGCTTTGGATCTTAGAAGCCAGGGAAAAGAAACATCACATTAGGGTGTTTTTACTCTAAGTTGAGTGTGCTATCATAAGATTTGTGTCTACAAAGGAAATCCTTTTGAAGGTCTATTTACTCTCTTTGCACTATAGTTGTATGGAACTGTACGATTTATGCATGCTGAGACTATGAACAATTCCCTTTCAAGCTGAAAAGGCTGTGAATTACAAGGTCCACTGTGTCTTTTTTTCCATGCTGTCTGTGTTAAAGGAAGATCCATCACTTCTTGCTCATCTATTGGAGGCTCTGGACTCCGGCGCCCCTCCTCATGGTGGAATCGCGTTAGGTGAGTGAGCATTCAATACATGCTATCTTGGACTTTCGCAAGGTTGTTGGGCACCACTGTGACGAAAGGCCTTGTTGATTACATTCTCCTGTTGGTTATAGTGGAACGGTCATGCTCAGAAACTGAAATTGCTTGCCCAGCCAAGAAATGTTGGCAGCTTTGTTTTAGTTTGAGACTGTAAACTGAAGCATGAAGTGCCCTTGATCATTCGAGAACTTCTGTTTGGGTTTATTTCTGTGTGTGGCAGAACTAGAGCTGTTTTTACAGCTTGCATAACCTGATGCACAAAATTAGCATGTGCTTGTTTACATTATAAAGATTAAAAAGTATAAAATGTCTTTACCATCTGAAATAAATATGTATAATTATTATGGATACACTGATTTTAAAATTTGAATTATATTTATGTGATGGCCAATAATGGTTCAATAGCAGAAATTATAATTATAGACTATTTTGTTCTATAAAAAATAAAATGTTTTAAATGCTACAAGTGAATTTAGGAATCACAATATTATAATGTATAGTATGATAAATAGATATTCATTTTGAGATTTGCTAAAGATTACATTTACAGTGTTATTAAATTTGGTTTTAAAGATTAAGTTAACGTGAGCATTTGTTGTCAGAAAATGTAATTTAAATGTAAAAATAGGGGAAATGAGCATGCATGAATAAATTCATTAAATATATATTATTAAATAGTGTAATACACATACACTACCATTCAAGGTTTTCTGGCCCATATGATTATTTTTTTAAAGAAATTAAGATTTTTATAAAATTAGATTCATCGATGCATTAAATTGAACAAAAGTAAAAATAAAGATATTTATAATGAAAAAAATCTTTTTAAGTTAATCTTTAAAACACAATTTAATAACACTGTAAATGCAATCTTTAGCAAATCTCAAAATGAATATCAATTTGTCATACTGTACATTATAATATTGTGATTCCTAAATTCACTTGTAGCATTTAAAACAACTAATCTTAAAATTGAAAATTTTCCATCTCTAATCTTTAATTTTAATCTTAAAAATCAAAAAAAATCTAGAAAATAGATTCATCGATGCATTAAATTTATCGAAAGTAAAAATAAAGATATTTATAATGTTACCAAAACAAAATCTATTTTTAATACATGCAGATCTTATGAACTTTCTATTCATCAAAGTATCCTGAACAAATTTATCATGGTTTCCATAAAAAATATTAAAATAGCACAGCTAATTTTAACATTGATAATTAGAAATTATTCTTGAGCAACTTATTGGAATAATTTCTGAAGGATCATGTGACACTGAAGACAAGTAATGGGTGCTGAAGATTCAGCTAATATTTCACAATATTAAAGTTTTTAATCAGATCAAATAAATGCAAATAAATGAAGAGACTTAAATAAAAATATTTAAAATTCTCGCTAACCCCAAACGTTTAACCGTTAGTGTATATTTGACAATATGAATTATATGAAAAATTACAGATTTTCACTATGCTTAATCAATAATGTTACCAATAAGTTGTGCATTCCTAATAATTATAGAATTGCTGTTTTCCTGCTGAACAGGGCTGGATCGACTGGTCTCCATCATTGTAGGAGCTCCCAGTATCAGAGACGTCATAGCTTTTCCAAAATCCTTCAGGGGTCATGACCTCATGAGTCACGCTCCAGACTTTGTCTCTGAAGAAGATCTGAAGCAGTACCATATTTCTGTGGTCTGGCCAAGCACAGATACAGGGGGTCAGCAGGACAACTCAATGTAAGCACTAAAATGGTTAATATATGTATGAAGTTCAGTGTCGCCATCTGTGCCCATGCTGGTGATGGACTTCAGAGCAGAAGCAGCAGGATCACTTCCTATCCTGAGAGAATTGAGCACCATTTTCAGAGAGAAGGCCATGTCTGTGTCCTCTACATCACGAAACTCATTTGTTGCTTGAACAGATCAGTCATGTCATATACATGCTCCGTAATTAGTGTTTTCAACTGTACATTTTTGAATTAAATTTGTTTTAGTGGAAAAACTATGAAATCCAGTGAGAGCATGGCTGAATATTTCAGTAGGGGGCAGTGTTGTTCCATTCCATCTTTCTCCATTGCTTCAATCCCCTCTCCACATGCCCTGTAATGAGAATCAAGCGTGCATCATATCCTACATTTTTCCCCCACCACCAGACATACCAAATAAAGCTACATTTCAGTTTTTCTCAGCGATGCCTTATCTGCAAAAGCAGATGCTCATTTTTCATGCCCAGGTACAGCTACTCATTATAACCAGTGTTGTTTTAAAACAGACCTGTGTGCTCGCCGCCATGCTGTGAACACAGTTCTTTGTGTATGACATGCTGTTTTTGACGCTCTTCCAATGACTTTTACTTAAGTACCCAATCTATTTACATTACCATGTTTACTTGGAAGTACCTACCCACGTTCGGTATTCCATTAGTGCTTTAGAGACAATATCATTACCGAAGCTCAGCTATTTGATATAGAGCACTTCATCTAGGTCTGGGATCTGAATTACGTGACTAATGTCAGCGTTAATATTTTATAAATGCATGACCCTTATTTTAACATTCTGATTTAACCTCTTAAAAGGGGATAGTTAATTGTTATCATTATTTAAGATTCCAAACCCATTTGATTTTCTTTCATGTGGAACACAAAAATAATTTCAATAAAATATTTTAGTTTTTCGTTTTCCAAAATAATCTTCTTTTGTGTTCCCTGGTTTAATTTATTTTCTGAGAACATGACACTTAGAATTGCACACAGAGTTTAGTTCCCCAAATTAAATCACAGAATCATTGGCTAACTGTAAAACTTTTAGCCCACTTTTGGTCAAATAAAAAAATTACTATACAGGTTTACTAGTACAGGTTTCGAGCAACAAAAAGGGAGAAAATGATGAGCATTTTGGGTGTTAGATATATGGCACAGTGATTTGTATTTCACAAATAAAACGAGTTTGTAAATATGCAGCTGTAACCTTTTTTGGTTATCCTAAGTTTGGTTACGCGTGCAACTGCAGCGCTTGCATTATAATCAACAAGCCTGTCTACACTGTTAAATGATGGCCTATTTCTAATTTTAAACACACTGCAGCTCTGCAATATAATGTGTGAATTGCTTGTGTATTGATTGTGCTAAATCTTCACAATCAGTGCTTCAATCTTTATTTCTGTTCAAGTAACCTGACCGTTTGCATCAAAGCAAGTGCGATTTTCAGATCTCTTAAATGGAGCTGCTACATCCCTGATCTGCATGAAGAAAATAGCTTTTTTTCAAAGAATGGGATCTCAGGCATCATTATACCACTCAGTATGCAGTGCAGTCTGTTAGGTATAAGTCTGATAAGAGCTGCTCAACTCCAAAAAAATCTAACCATGCATCAATATTTGTAAAACCCTGCTGCCCAGTTGACAGACAAAGCTAGTCCCAAAATAAAGTGCATGTTTGAACTGTCTTAACTGAAAGCAACTTGCACTGACATACCTTAAAATGGGTTGGTGCCATGCTGCCCTATCAAGGCAAAAGGCAGTAACTTAATTTTAAAAGAATTATTAATATTTTTGGGACATTCAAGACACCATGTGGATAAGTATCTTGTCTCTGGCGGCCATAGCATGACGAGACTCTGGTGTAGCGACCACAATGTGAGAGGACTCTAGCATGATGGGTACTGCAGGACTTCAGGGTTCAAGTGCTTCTCCCACAAAATGGATTTTTCCCCTTGGCATTCCTGAGCGAATAGGTTAATGGACACAGACAATGCAAAGAAAATATTGCCATTTTTATAGTCAAAAAATAGAATCTATTGCTATTTTCCCTCAGTGTAAATAGAATGAAGTTGCTACTTACCCTTACACAAATAGCCGCTGCATTAAAAACAAATTACGCACAGGAAAGAAGAAAGCTGCCTTATGAATAGCAATGGTGGGCCTGGACCATAGACTAAAAAAAAGATGGACGAAGCCCCTTCGCTCTCTTCCATTGGTGAGAAGTGAGGCTGCCAATGTCCCAATATGGCGCTGACATCCTGGGACAAGACCTGCACAGTAGTGAGCAGAAGTAAAGTTGTGAAATCAAACCCGCCCTTACTCCGCAGAATGCACTTTTTTAAAGCTACACCGTGTGATTTTTACCCCATCTAGCGGTGAAAAGGTATATGACCATCCAGTGAATATTAGTTTCTGTTCCTCTCAATTCCGATTTCGTTTTAACTCTTACGGTGGCCAATGTCAGTCCAAGATTAACATGGCTTCCAGTCTGACCTCGTCCATGAGTGTTAACTCAAACGTAAACGCGAAAAGGCGAAGCTTGAATTAATGGGTATGTCCCTCTTTGGCTAATGTACTTTCAAGATGGAGGGGCAACATGGCGACCAACATTAGAACCCCTTACCCGTATGTATTTTCAATGGCATATTATACACTAACGAGAGTACTTTATTACTTGAATGAAGTAAATATACATTAATGAGCACATATATTTTTGAAAGAACTTAGTGTTTTTAGCTAAGAAGAAACTAAAAGAGTTACACTGTGTAGCTTTGAAGTAGCCTATGTCTGCTCTGTTCCTCATTCTGCTCCAATTTTGATGTCTGTTGATTGGAGTACGACAAGAGGCTTGTTAAAATAAAGTAAATACAATCTCCTCAGTCCTCCAAAAGATCCTGAAAAAAAGTCAGAACGGTGCATCAGTGACAGAGAACCTGACTATCACAGCTGTCAATCATGACATTACACCAACGCTTATAAAGCATCACGTAACTAACTAAAAACAAATTTATTTTAAAAACGGACACTTGAACCTACATCAGCGTGGTAAAAACGACAGCAAATGACAGAAACCATCTTTGGAAAAAAGATATTTAAAGTGCAATATACAATATTCGATCGTATCATCTCGTATAGTGTGTCATAGTGGGCGACAACCTGTGTCGCGTCTGCGATGCTTCACGACATCACGATACGAAGACTTATAGCATGTTTAATTTTTTTAACGGTCGTCCACGGCGGCTTCGTCACATGTATGAGCTTGACCAATAGGAGCACAAGCTTTTCCATACACAACTTTCAAAAATGGCGAAACGAAGGAGAGATATGGTGCTAACTTTAAAACTAAAAGTAAAAACATTGTTTGTTTCACTCGTGTCTGGAAGTCACTCGCTACTAGTTTCGCCTTCTCGATGACATCACGCCGCCGTTAAAGATGGCATGCATGACTGGTCAGGAAGCAACGTGTAGTCTGACATTTGTCTTGTCCA
This sequence comes from Hybognathus amarus, assembly GCA_030378365.1. Lineage (NCBI taxonomy): Eukaryota > Metazoa > Chordata > Actinopteri > Cypriniformes > Leuciscidae > Hybognathus > Hybognathus amarus. Next base: position 599,571 of record JAQIUQ010000047.1, on the reverse strand, counting down.
TGACAAGATTTTAGGATTCAAAATCGCGTAATCTGTCACAGTGATTATAGTAACAGACAAAAAAAATCGTGTAATCTGAACCAGACATTAGACACTGCATTTACCAGCTTTGTTAGATTAAGCTTGTTGATCATTGAAAGGATACCGTATCACACCACAATACAAAATTTCAAGATTGATCAAGAGTTCTGCACACGATGAATAATTTCATCATCCTCAAGTAGAATAGTCTCTGTTAGGCTTTTTACAGGCAGCATCTCTGTTGCTCTCAGTAGATAATTTGCTGTCAATGATGGTTCCTAAATATTTATATCTACTATCTCAACATTCATGTTCTGTATAATAGTAAACATTGTGGTAATCAATAATCATATCCTTTGTCTTGGAAACGTTGATAGACAGATCATCAACTACAGGGCCATGCTCATCCTCATCATTGTTCAAAAGGCTCACTATAACAGTGTCATTTGCAAATTTCACACAGTGCCTGATTCTCACACTTACTCCTACAGTCATAAAATAAAATAAAAAACAATGGTGAAAGAAACAGCCCTGAGGAGAGCCTGTGGAGGTAAGGGCTTTTGAGGATAAGACACCATTAACCCTGACACACTGCAACCTGTTCGACAGAAAATCCAGTCTCCAGTCAATTAAGTTAGGGTTCAAGTTAGAAGAGAATGACAGTTTCTAAGCCAACAAGTAGGGCTGAATGGTATTGAATGCTGAAGAGAAGTCGATAAAAGACTTATCTGTAATTCTGAGAATTACCAAATGTTGATAAAGGGAATTTAACAATGTAAGTATTGCCTCCTCAACACCTCTGCTAGCCCTGTAAGCAAACCGGTCCTCCACCTGCTTCAGTAACTCCTGCTTAACCAACTTTTCAAAAGTCTTCATCACCAATGAAGTGAGAGATGCAGGTCGAAAGTCATTTAAGACCTTGGGGTTTCCAAATCTTTGGCACTGTTTGCGTCTGGAGTGATTGAGTGTAAATCACTTTAAAGATCTCACTTAACCGAACCAGCACAAGACTTAAGGACTCGATCACTGATGTTGTCAGGGCCAGGACTTTTTCTAACCTTACTTCGTTTAATTATTTGACCATAGATAAATCAATATCAAAATCAAGAACTGAACAATCACTGACCACATTCTCACTCATGTGACTGATTTTTGCACTAAAATCTCATATAAAAACGAATTAAATTAATTTGCTAGCTGTTCATCAGAATCAAAACCATTTAAGGACCCAGCGCTAGTGCCTTTGTGTAGACCTGTCATTAGTTTCCTGCCATTCCACACAGATCTGGGATCAGACTCACTGAATTTGGACTTAATGTTCCTTTTATACTGAAGTTTAGCCTTTACTATTTCAGCTCGCACAACCATCCTAATTTCAGCATAAGCACTTTTGCCACCACCATTGAAAACAGTCCTCTTTTCCCTGAACAGATGTTTCAGTTCTTTTGATATCCAGGGCTTATTATTGGGATAGGAAACAACTATCTTAGTTGTGATCACACTGTTCACACAGAAAGAGATGTATCTGCATACTGCATCAATCAGTTAATCCATGCTATTGGATGAGTCTTGAAAAACGGACCAGTCGTTACAGTCAAAACAGCCCTGTAGGACTAAAGTGCTCCCCTCGTTCCACACCTTTACCACACCTGTCTGCACGCACAGGTATGTGGGAAGAAGTTGCACCACGTTGTGGTCCGAAAATTCTATAGTCGCTGAGAAGTTTCACACAGTAAGTCACCTGTCCCACTCGGGGACATTGGAAATCAGCATGGACACTGGACACCGGCATGGACGTAGGCATAGACACATGCAACGAATACTGGGACGATCACGGACATGAAAAATATAGCTATTTTTACATAGTGGAAATATACTGTAATCTATTGCTATTTTGCCACTGACACGGGCAAGGCCACCGGCACCAACACGGACACCAGCACAGTTACGGACACCCACACGGACATGGACACAGACACACAGGAACAGACACTGGCATGGACACCAGAATGGACATCGGCGCGGACATTGGCACGGTCACCGACACACCGGCACGGTCTGAATGTCACTCTTTAGCTAGCAAGTCAATTCATGCCTTATAAATGGCGATGAGGGGGCTGGTAAGGACATCAGAACAGAAATCAACACAGACACCGGCACAATCACGGACACCAACACGAACACCTGTACAGCCAGGGATAACAACACAAACACAGGCAAGGACAACGGCTTGGACATCGACACGTATACGGACACCGGCACGAACACCAACACGAAATCCGGCATGGTCACCGTCATCGTCTTGGACACCGGCACAGACACGGGCAAGGACACCGGCACAGAAACCAACACGGACTCACCGGCAAAGACACCAGAACGCACACTGGCACGCACACTGGCACAGACACCAGAATGGACACCTGCACATACATTGGACAGACGGCACGAACATCGGAACAGACACCAGGACGGACATTGGACATCAGTACGAATCACAGACACCAATGTGGACACCAGAACGGACATGGAAAATTATACTATTTTTATGTAGTGGAAATATAATATATTGCTATTTTCACTTAGTGTAACTTACACATACACATATAGCCGCTGCATTGAAAAAATGCATGCACTAGAGAGAAGAAAGCTGCCTTATGAATGGGTCGGAATGGCACTGGTGGGCCTGGAACGGACATCGGACACATTTTGGAGGCTTGCCTGAGCAATGCTGCAGTGAATTGACTGTCTAAGAAATCTACCTGATCTACCTACAATAGAAATAATTGGCTATCTCCAGTCAATCTGTTTTTCTGGTGTGCAACACATCTACCTCTTTGGTTTGTCTCTAATTGGCCTACATAACCAAACAAATGGCCCATGTTTATGGATGATATACACAGAAAACATAAAAGTCAAATAGAGGACAATGAAAATTTCTTCTGGATAAGCCATGTTGTTTTGCAGTACATGTCTTTCAATGACAGAAAGGTAATTATAATGTATTCTACCACAAGACACTTTTAGGACTGTGGAGAATAAACGCTCTGTGGAGAATAAACCAAGCGCATTTGATGGGAAGACCCTTAGGTAACTTGCTGATATGGTGGGTGATAATGAGCTCACTGGCTTTATACTTTTTGTTACAAATTACTTTTTTAAAAAGGACTCGGAGTCTGATGAAGGAAATAATTGGCTTTTTCTTGTAGCTGTTCATCAATAAAGGAATATAGTAGGTTGCTTTGCCAGTGAGATTCACAATATTTATTTCTGATCTTCTCCATCTTTTTTTTACAGTCTATGGTTATAACCAAGGGGGTAATCCACCAGCCGGAAACTGAAGTCTCCCTGTGGGCCGCCATTGGCTAGCAAGCCATCACCTGCTGTTAGCATATAATTAATTCATGCTATATGTTTTGATTTAAATGACAGACATGGCATCTGAGGAATATTTCTTATTTTTCTCAGTTATTTCGCTTTATTTCCAGATTCAGTTATATGCTTGTTTTTACATAGCACATTCGCAATTGCGTTTTTGTCTTCAAAACCGGTGCTTTAAATCTCTTGACAAACTCAAAGATGTAAATGACATTTGTATGTATTCCAAAAAAAAAAAAAGACACAGGTTGAGGTTGAACTGAATGTCAGCTTGCTTATTTGGCTCTAAGAAGCGCAGTGTGCTTGGCAATCAGGAAGTGAGTGCTTCTAATCGACTTTACTTTTCTCCGTTGGGGTCTATGGGGTCACTGTGTCCATTTCATGGCGTGTCCTGAGCATAGACTGTAAAAAAAATGGACGTAGTGTCCGTGACGTCACCCGTAGGTTTCTGAAAGAGCGTTTTTGAAGCCAAAAGTAAGCAGCGTTGGCAGTCGGCATCTTGGAGTAGTGATTTCCATTTTCAAAGCCGAAAACACAACGTGAGTGGTGCCTACAATGGATAAAAACAGTGTTGACGGACCCACTCCCAGTTAAATGTGTCGAACATGGTTAACTTGCATGCAGCATGCGTGAGACTGAGACATTTGAATGTGTGGCAACTATAGTTGCCGGTGGGCAAATATGTTGTATGCACCCCTCAATGTTAAATGTGAATAGGAGGAGAACATTTGGCATCTATCTCAAAACAACTGCTTTCAACAGATCAATCTTTATTCATAAACAAATTTATTGTGTATAAAAGTCGAAGAACGTTTGATGCGAACCCCAAAAAAGCGTAATCTATCTTATAATAACTTAAATATGAAAACACAACAAACAACAAATCCATTTGTCTTAAACCTTGTGCGCTGTTTGGGTATTTTTGACCCACATTTCTAACTTTCATTTATGGGGTTAACATGGATAATTTGACATGGTTTATTGTAAGATTTTTTCCCATCTTTTGGAAAATGCTGTTTTAAAAGTAACAAATGATCACTTTAACCAGTAGATGGCTGCAGAGCTCCACTGTTTGCTATTTGCTATTTGACTAAATGAAAGACATATTTTCACAAGTTTTTCCAGTTGTATTCATATCTACATATTATGAAATCACAATTATAGCAATAAAAGTTACTTTTTGTAACTTTTATTGTTGTTGTAATTGCTTTTATTGCTTTTGTAACTTTTAGGATGTTGTCACGGTTTCAAGGCGCCCTTTTATACATCCAGGTTGCATGTTCATCATTCGAGCTGATGATGCACAGGCTGTCGCCGGTCAACATGATTGCTGTAAGTTAATACTTGATTTCAGACACCTGTCCCAGAGAGACTCCCCTGTATGTAAGTGTTTTTTAGAACTAGGAATGTGGAGAACTAGGAGTGGAGAAGGGGTGGAGGGGGACGCTGCAAACTGTCAATGGATCGAGGTAAGACTGCTGAGTCTATGTACCCTCTTATCACTGATTGCTGATTGCTGTCCACTCGTGTTAATTATCTGAACGTGCTTCTCCCGAACTTACTTAATAAAACTTTTATGTGTACAGATGCTTGAAAGACATGCTTAAATCTTCCGCTTAAATTACCGGTTTGAACTGAGTTAAGGCAAGAAGATAGTTTTGAACACTGGCTGGTTATGCATTTCTCAAATATATATTTTGAATAAATTGTAACCCAAAAAAGCTACAGACTGCAGCTTTAATGATGTTTCCATAAAGCTAACTGTAGCCTTGTAGTCTGTAAAATCTCACACAACCATATTAGCTTTAGTCCACTGGTGTTTTGAAGGTCTTAGAAGATGAACCATACAATTGGTCGATTGGGATGCAAATATTGAAATATACCCCATAGGAATAAAGGCTTAAATGTCTGTAGTCATAAAATTGTCTTTCCCAAATGATACTTGACACTATAACAAGTGTAGCGGTGTTGACATGAAGTCAGTGATGTCAGCTGCATTTATTTCTAGCAAAAGACATTGAGTTTTTGACCTCTGTCCTTAAATCCATCAAAATGCATTGTGACTTGAATAATAGATTGTCTGTCAGGCCTCCTGATGTCATTTTTTTCTTGTCAATATTGAAGCAGCTTGTGTGTTGTGGTACGCTATGGGAGTGGCTGCTCAGTACATGCCTGCTGAATTATTCTGAGCACAAAAACAAACACATCCAAAATCTCTAATTTGGAGGCATGCTGACTGGTTTGTTAGGGATGCATGAATGTTGATCAATGGGAGCTGTGTTGCTAAAATAGAAAGGGGATCAATAAAGTAAGCATTGTTTGCTTACATAAGCTGCACAGTTTTGCGATACAGTTTGAATATGTCAAAAGAGACCAATGGAGGGTTTTCTTCCATTTTTTTGATGATTTTTGTTTGATTGATGTGCATTGTGAAGGTCACAAGACCTTGAATGCTGGTAAACAAGTACTCTAGCTGGAAAGTGCTTGTTCTCTAGCCATACCAGGAACCAGCCACTTTCCATTTGTAATGCACAACAAAAAGTGAGATAGAGCTCTGAAAGCCTAACCTCATGGGCAACATCCATTTCAAGTGCATGTTAAATTTATTCCCTCCAGCTATATGTGAAATTTTGCTTGTAAATTTAAACTGATAACACCTACAGCCGTTTGCCGTTTTCTCAGTTTCAGTCCCAAATGCATAGTGCTCTGAAAGGAAGAACACTTTTAGGGCCGGTTCACACAGAACGTGTTTTTGCTGTTAAAACGACGATACGCAGATCAGTGGAACGGAAAAAACGAAAGGTCTAGAAATGCGGTTTAAAATAATACAATATTAAAAAAAATGTATTTTAACTTGAGAATCGATTTGTAATAGAATCATGACCCGAATCAATTTCAATAAAATCATGAGATTCCAAAGGATTCCCACCCTATAAATTATTCATATTAATAAATTATTAAATACAAATAATAATCTAAATAAAATGATTGAATAAATCTACTAAACAGGAGGTTACAGCGGTCAACTGTGGGGCATGTCATTTTATAAGTTCAACTGTATAATAATGAAATGCTAAAGATTGTTGGAATTTATGTCTGCTATTATGGGCCAAATAACGTTGAAAGAAAGAAACTAAATTCTCAGAAAACAAATGAAAAATGGAACTGAATATAGGCCATTTACTGAACCATGAACAATGAAAGTGCAGAACATTTAATCGTCCCTCCGGTGTGTCATTTATTTCAGTGCAAGACCTGGTGACAAAAGACATTTTAGGTATTTGTTAAAAGCTTTAGGGATTGCAGTGTCCTCACTGACCCGCAATAGTTCCCAAGCATCAGAGAACAAGCTTGCTGGAATCACTTACTCCATTCACAGCTGGTGGTATCGTCATGCTACGTTTAATTTTAGAAAGAGCACATTCTTTTTTGGATTCGAGCCAGCATCCTAAGGCATTCATCTTAAAGCAAAGTCAAACTTTGTGATGAGATGGAGCTTTAACTATAGATATTTTCACTTAATTGAGGAACTGCTGCTATTGTTATTTTTGAGCTATAAAGCTCAAGTTTTGATGGTGTTAAAACTAAATCATATAATTTTCGTGATTTTAAAATGCTTTCTCATCTGCTTTATTTTTACCCGAAACTGTTCAAATACTGTGGTGCTGTCTCCTTCCTGACACATGATTTCAGGTGTAAATGATTTCACCAAGTACAACATGTTCCTGGATCAACATCTTTGTTGATCCTGGAACAACATTCAATCAACCATTCAGATTTGAAGGAAAGTTTACAGTTCATGTCAAGTTTAGGCTTACATTCAAGGTTAGGTGCTTCTACATCAGTGTTATTCATTTGCATATGATTTTAGGGATAACTTATGGGCTGGGATACAAGATTTCAGACAAGATTTTTGTTCCAGGATTGAAAAATATTTTGATCCAGGAACATGTCTTACCTGGAAAAATCACAGTGACCAGACATCAATATATTTTCTGCCACAATGTTGTGGCAGTACTAGGGCTGCAGCTATTGATTATTTCAGTAAATGTGTATTCTACTGAATTTTCCATCGAATAAAAAAATGTAGTAATAAAAATAGATCCAAGTGAACAACAGCCTTTAAAATGACTGAAAATACAAATATATATCAAGCCATAATAATTGGTTCAAATAAATTATCAAAGTAATCATATGGGTTTTATACATTGTTAAAATACACCATGTAAAATAAATTATATAAACTAATATAATATTGGCCAAACAACATTTAATTCAAATATCCACTTAATCTGTAATATTTGGTCACTTCTGTACGATAGAAATGCAACAACCGCTGTCTGTTTGTATGAATTATCATAAGCAGTAAAAGATAGCACAATTAAATGCAAGCACTGTAAACGTTTTTTTTGCCAAAAACTCAACTACGTCATGTTAATCGTAAGACCGCTTTTCACCTCGACAGGAAATATCATCACACTACTACATAACACATAAAACAAGCACAACTGACATTTTTTAACCATACATTTAACAGGATATTTGTCATAGTAGTTTGTATTTGTCATAATATTATAGTTGTTTATAGACTGATCACTAATTGAATAAAAGTACAAGTGTTCAGTTTGAATAGTACCCAAACACAAATACTCAATACCTCTGCTAAGTTAATATTTTCTATATATGGCCTTTTCAAAAATGTATGCCTCTTGGTGCTGAAATGAATACATGATCCACAGTACTGCCTTAATGCCACCATAACTGACATGTCAAAAACATCTTTCAGTCACAGTCTTTTACTACCTCAGTCTTTATCAACCCTGAGAGAATCAGGCACTGTCAATCGTTATATGACAAAACGGCGTTATACTACGCACATGGTACCCTTTATCGTTTATATAACACGCGCTGTGATGGTTAGGTTTAGATGTGGGGTAGGGTAGGGTAGTCTCATATTACGCTAAAGGATTTATGACACCTTGAGTTCGCGTGTTATATAAACGATAAAGGGTACCATGTGCGTAGTATAGGGCCGTTTTGTCATAAAGCGCTTTATGTGACGCTAAAGGATGAGAACGGGCTCATCTGAAAGTCATGTAGCATCAGATTGTTCATTTGTTGTCGAAAGCTTGTTTTACACTTTTAAGCCTTTTATTTACACAATATGCATGCATTGTAGTACAATCTACAAACTTAAAGTACAAATAGAATATTATGTCTATTTATTTACCCTATGTGTACACTTAGACAAAATGCATTTTTTTTGCTGTTCATTAATGCTAATAGTATCTTCCTCTATTTACATAATAAATAGCACCTTTCATAAAAGCAGCTGTCTTTTTTTTATTCAAACCTGTCTTTTGTTCTAACATTTGATTTAGATGTTTTGTTAAAGCTCTCATGTGAAGTCTTTTGAAACACATTTAAAATTAAATTGTTTCTAAATATTGTCATATCATGTTGCTTTGTCAAGGAGAATATGGTAACACTTTACAATAAGCTCCTATTAGTATATTATTTTTGAAACTGAAGCATTCTAGACTGAGAAAAGGCAGAAAATGTATTTTTTACTCATGTGGCTGAAAGATGACAACTCCCAGAATGCACTTGCTTTGCTGCCCTTACAAGGCCACTCCTAAGCCACGCCTACTGGTTACAAGCGGCAGAATCCAAAAAAATGGATACAAATAGGCTTGCTTTGATACATCATGAGTTATTTTGATAAATTTCCATCGAAATGGTGCTAAATTGCATTGTACCAGGATGTACTAGCCTAATGTATATAACACGACTTAGATTTTCACATTAAAAATAAATCCTAAATAAATGCTAAATCCTTAAGTATCCCTGTAACATTAATTAATGCATTAGTTAACATGAACTAACTATGAGAAATATTTTTACAGCATTTATTAACCTTTGTTAATGTTAGTTAATAAAAAAATATTATTCATGTTAGTTCAGAACGCATTAACTATTGTTAACAAGTAAAACTTTTGATTTTAAAAATTTAATGGTAAATTTTGCGATTGAACAAAAGCAACACCAAGTAAATTTTCCTCTACGGTCGCCCTACAGGATGGAAGCGGAATTGTCCATTACCACTACCATAAATAATTTAGCCTACCGCAGCCTACTGTCGCACGCACACTCGTTGTTTATCCAGCACCGGCTTTGGAATGAACGGTGTCCACAGACAAGGTAGAGTATATTGCAGGATTTCATGAAAGTATGATGTATTGCGACATCTGAAATGAAGAAAAACTAAATAATCACTATTGCAACACTTGACATAAAGCAAGTCAAATTTGTAGTTTTCTTATGTCTCATAAGAACTACAGGCAATCTTACATAGTGTGGTTATAGCAGATATAGAACCCCAAAGCAGTGGCATAAGTGCCTTTCACCTTGTTACGACTTGATGAATCACTGAAACGATTTTGAAAACATTATTTTAAGGTAAAAAAAACTTACTTAGTGTTGCTTTAAGATGAATCAATTCTGTAGAAGTGTTCATTGATAGTTTGTGTTAACTAATGTAGTTATCTAATGTTAACAAATGAAACCTTGTGTGTTAACAAATTACCATGTGTAGTGTAAGAGCACTTCAGATCAAAGGCAATGTTTTTTTCCACACTTCATAGTTACGTGTTTGCATGTATGCTTTCGGAAATGCATTATAAATAAGATGGACTTCATAGAGGTAACCATAAAGCAGTTTGAGGTAATTTAATTAGCCTTTTGCATGATTGCTCGCTCATGAACAGAATGAACAAGTAAAGCGCTCCAGGGACGAGACGGAGATTGCAAAAGGTGCCTGCACTGAAGTGGGCCCCGCTTTAGAATCACGATGACTATTCATCAATAGCCGGCCCCTGAGCAGTGAAGGGTAAGAGCAGTGCACTCTGGGAAGGAGAACCATCCACACCAGAATTGGAATATTATTCCGCTGCATGCCTCCAATAGACTGCAGTTTCCTTTCTGAAGTGCGTTAAGCCTCACAGCCTCTCTGAATTCAATCAGTCATCAGGGCTGGTGGCAGGTTAGTGCTTCTCTCTATTGATTTCAACCGGGAAGTCAGCAGCTGACAACATACATTTTCAATCTCGACGGCTCTTGTGCTACTGTGAAAAGTTGCATAAATAATACATCCAATGAATTTTCATCAGCCGCTGTATTTCTGTGGGCGCAACGCATGCCGTGACGAGGCCAAAAGATGTGCATCTAGAATCATTGAAAAGAGCTTCACTTCTTCTGCCACCATCAAGATCATGTCCTGCAGCAATGTTTTTGTTTTAAGATACATCGATACTTCATTTCTGAGGTGTGAAGAGGGGTAATGTATAGTTAATATTTCTGCCATTCACTGACAGTGATTAACTAGAATTATTACTAGAGTCCTTTACCACCACATGCAACACTCTCCATCTGCAGATGATGGATGACAGATTCATTCGGAGACTTAAACGCCCCAGACATCCGTTCAATGAGATTTCATCTGCCAAAGGCATCCTCTTCTATTTCTCCATTATAAGTGGACATTTTTCATATTGGTCTGAATTGTCTGTGGAAGACGCATTAACTCATTGAGATTTACAATGGAATACAAACAGTAAGAGTGAAGGCCTCGGGACATGCTGAATTTCAATTCACACTATAAATTTGGTAGTGGGAACAGCGTGACAGACAATATTAAAACACTGCTGAAGCCATCACACCTTATCTGGGTTAACCTTGATGTTGTGTCATCTTCCTCGCCATACTGGTTGCTGTTAATGAAAACTGTTCAACAGCAAGTTAAATTGTGAATGCGTGTTTGTCACATTCTGTTTCTAATTTACATGTTCTGCTTTGTCACTTCTTTAATGGTATGTGTATGCATGATATGTGAGAGAAAAGGCTACAACACAGTCTCATCTCAAACAGACTTTTTTTGACAGTACGTCAACATCCGCCTTTTAGGGTCCCCTTAAACGTTGGTAAATGACGATCCGGGGCCGTCATACAACTGACGCTTTTACCTTTAACGTCAGCTAGGTGACGGGTTGGGTTTAGGTCTGGGGTAGGGGTTAGGATTCGATAACGTCAATAACCGACGTTTAAGGGGACCCTAAAAGGCGGATGTTGACATATGGTCAAAAGACGCCCAAGACGTTAGTTATATGACGTCTTGGGATGAGACTGCGCTTAACTAGTTAAAGCGGCTAGGGGTTGCTAACCTCTTTCAATAAAAGCGTAAATGACGCAGGAATAAGCGGAATCATGCAACTTGCGGTCATGCTGATGGATCGAATAATGTTTATGGATGAGTGAAAACATTAATGTTTTTTAAAGGGTTAGCACCCAAAAATGAAAATTAAGTAATTAATTACTCACTTGCATGCTGTACCAACCCACAAGACCTTCGTTCATCTTCGAAAATACAAATTAAAATATTTTTGATTAAATTAGGAGCTGTATCACTACCACATAGGCTGCCTAAGGGACTGGCTCTTGACGGCCAAGAAAGTCATTGAAGAAAATGTTTAAATATTCCATGTGCCTACAGTGGCTCAACTATAAGTTTATCAGCGACGAGAATACTTTTGTGCGAAAAAACAAACAAAAATAACGACTTTATTCGACTATTCCTTTTCTTCCTTGTTGGCCTGAAACGAGACTTGGATAGATTTTCACGACGCATGCGCGAGAATATCGATCTCCTTCAACTACTTCAGTTCAGTTCTCGCGCATGCGTCGTGAAAATCTCTTAAAGTCTCATTTTCAGGCCAATAAGGAAGAAAAGGAATAGTCGAATAAAGTCGTTATTTTTGTTTTGTTTTTCGCACAAAAAGTATTCTCGTCGCTTGATAAACTTATAGTTGAGCCACTGTAGGCACATGGAATATTTAAACATTTTCTTCATTGACTTTCTTGGCCGTCAAGAGCCAGTCCCTTAGGCAGCCTATGTGGTAGTGATACAGCTCTCAAGTTTAATCAAAATATCTTAATTTGTGTTCCGAAGATGAACAAAGGTCTTGCGGGGTTGGTACAGCATGCGGGTGAGTAATTAATGACTTAATTTTCATTTTTGGGTGAACTAACCCTTTAACATGACTGTGGTATGAAGCAGGTTGCGATTGCTAATGAGAGACGGATATCAGCGCCAGGCGCGAGTCCCGTGGATATAAATGAATGAGGGCATTTCAGTCTACCGAACTACCTGCAAGTGCAGAATTAATACTCACACAGGTTCGTTTATTTGACGAATTAAACTTGTGAGGTAACGCAGCTCTGTTTTACTTGGTCTAATGTTACACTATCACACTAAACAGCATGAGTGTGTTGAAAGCTTTAATGTTATTCTATGTTAGTTTGTTGGCAAGATTAGCAGTAAGCTAGATCATCATTAGAATAACATGCATATCATATTCAATGCTATATAACTATATTACATTGATTGTTTTATGTAAATTTGCTCACCTGTCTAATAAATTACATGCAAGAGCATATATTTTTTTTTTCTTCCATGAGCTGCAATTACTAGACAACCTAATCCCCATATCTAATCCTCCTGCCATTTTCTCTGGTAGGGTTGACCTCTATCACAGATAAAGAGACCACCCGCTTTTCCATTCCTCATTAATAGTCCTGAGTCCAGCCTGATAAACTCTCTGTTTTAAGACAGTTCACAGATGGTTCAGACAGTAAATCTTGACCTGTGTAACACACTATTCAAGTGTTCACATTTACCAGATGAATCAGAGATGGAGGGCTCAGGGGAGTGATGCATTATCTATAGAGGGCAGTATTGACCTGGTGACAGCCATTGAAAGAGGGATTCTAAGTGGCTCAATGTAATGTATTTTTTATTCTACATTGTCAGCAATGAAAGCACTGAAGGTACTGTGATGGTGCCATGGTGAAGTAATGTATGTTGAATGGACACAGGATTGACAACATTTTAATGACTTTCAATTGGTTGTACGGTCTCAGACTGAACCAGGCACAGGCTGGATCAGTATTTTGTCCACAGTCAAGTCAAGTCATCTTCATCAGCGCTTTCAACAATGTAGATTGTTCCAGCACTGCTACTTGGTACTTTTCAGAGTGATTAGTTCAACACTCTGACAAATCACATACTGTAAAACATAAAAATAGGAAAATGTTGGCGTTATTTTGTCACTTATTGGGAGCAGTATCTGCTATCTGGAGCCATTTACTTTTAGTCTTTGTGCTAAGCTAGGCTAGCGGTGGGTGCATCAGACAGAGTTTCCGCATGCACAGAGATGAAAAGGGTGCGTATGGACTTATCTAACTCTGGGGGATACAATGAATAAGCTAAAGTCCCCAAAAGTCAGCGTGTTCCTTTAAGCTTTAAGACCTTAAGGGGGAATCTGCCGGGTTTTCCATAGGCTTGCATCATAAAACAGAACCACCACAACTCTCGGTGACGATGTCCGAAGTGCTAATTAAGCTAATAAATCACTGACACATTGCGCAGTAGTTGAGACAGTGAGACAGCTTTTGTCATTAAGCATGCAGTCTGTTGGTGTTATCTGGTAAGGTCACTTGAAATGAATTATCACAAGTTGTTGTAGATCTACCATGCTCTTAAAGAATTGAAGGTGCAGGAAATGCTAATAAAATAATTGTAAGTTCAATTTGAAACTACTAAAATCTTTAGATTGTAATATAATTGTTTAATGGTACTAAAATAAAAGGGCAGGCTTTAAGTCTGACAAAATGAATTTTGGCTTAGGCTTAAAACGTTTAGGCTTAAAAGAGAAAAGAAAATGCAATAACCATTAAGATTTTGAAAGAAATTAATACTTTTATTCAGCAAAGACAGATTAAATTGATAAAAAGGGACACTGAAGACATTTATAAATTTCACAAAATATTTTCATTTCAAAGGAATGCTGTTATTCATACAAGAAAAATGTAACAGTTTCCTCAAAAATTGTAGGCAGCACATCAACACTGATAATAAAAAGAAATGTTTATTCAGCACCAGATCAGCATATTAGAAAGATGAATAAGGATCATGTGACATTGAAGGTTATGATGCTGAAAATTCAGCTTTACCATACCATCTCAGGAATAAATTACATTTTAAAATGTATTGAATAGAAATAATACAATATTTCACAATATTACTGTTTTTACTGTATTTTGAAAAAAAAAATGCCTTGGTACATATTAGAACATAAAAAAAACAATCTTACCGACTCCAAACTTTGAACGGTAGTGTACATTTAAGTTTAAGAAAAATATATTTTTTAAACAAGTAAACAAGTCTAATCTTTTACTCAATTTTTGCATCTCAAAAGTTTCTTAACTATATTAATATTCTATCACCAGAAAACGGTACAAAAATACTGATTAAGATGTATTTTGCAGTCTGCCTGACTCCACAACAGTACTGTGGATAACAATGCAGAGGAGAGCTTTTCTTGTTTGTGATGACAGGTGCTTGGACTGCTAATAGAGAGCTTGGGTACTGTCAGACACATTTCAAGGCCACGTGGTCCACTGATGGGTATCTTGGGAGCTTTCAATGACTTCCAACAAAGCCTTCCCTACACCACACATCCACATCCTGTTAGCGGTCATTGGCAGCTAAAGATCACTGGTTTTCTGTTGTAAACGACATATTGATTCTAGTGTAGTGAGTGTAGTTGTTTTGTTCATATTTATGTGGCTTTCTCACCAAAACAACTTGCATAAGTGACAAATCTAGGACAGGTGTCAGATAAGAGTAAAAGTCATATAGCCTACTGAGCTTAAGGCAACCCCCCCCCCCAAAAAAACAAAAAAAAAACAAAGGAGAACACAAATGAAATGAGACAGGCATTTGCATATACATTAAAATCCTGTTTTCCAAGACGAGTCATTGACAATGGGCACAAAATAATTTGTTTTTTTAAATTAGCATTATTTGTATTTTTCTGAACTTTTGTTATCAATTATATTTGAAGAAAGTGAGTTTCATAATTTATATATATATATATATATTATTATTTTTTTTTTACTAGCATTAGGCCCTTTCTGGCAACAAGAGAAGTGAAAGGCAGATACAGAATGGCAATAAAATAGCAACAAACAGCGTGGCTCTAAATGTAATGTTGAATTTCCCGATAAGATGCAGACATTTTGTTTTCCCTAATTCTGCAATTCCAAGAGCATAAAAGGTGAATTTATTGTTGTGTACTGAAGGGGAGACAGAGGTATAAAGTCCAGAGAGTAAAAGGGCAAACGGTAAGAGCAGAGAGAGTAATGAGGTCCAAAGGTCCTATATATTCTCATGGCGAAGATAATTATCTGGCTGCATGGACAAATCTCTCATTTAGGGATTTCTAATAGGGGAATTCTGCTTACATTAAAAGTATATCAATGTTGTAGATCCCTGACATTACTGCGTTAATTGGATGCTGAAAACGTGAGGTTACTCATTTTAAATTATCTGCAGCTTAAAGAAAGCATTCATTAGAGGTTTGGCAATTTCAGACTCGTATATATTTCAGACTATATAGTGTATTAGTGTAACCATTTTTAAGCACATAAAGAACACATCAAAATTATAAAAGCAGATTAATTTTGAGATTTGTCCAATATTGTCCAAATACAATAGCTGTAATTGTGCGTTTGTTTTGTAGCCAATTAACCATTCTTATGTTTGTTCTTTTCATTCTGAGTCCTTTTATACAATCACTCAAGCATTAAGCCATTCAAACGTATTTCCTGACAACTGTTTCAATATTTAGATGTGTAGTGATAAGCTTAATCAAGCCTACCCACTGAAAATGCTTTCAATGACATGTAACATCTTACAATGTCACTCTCTTCTCTTGACAGTTTTTCAGCAAGGCAGTTTAATGGAGAGCTTATAACAAACTCATTATCAGTATCTTTTTATAATCGCAAATGTTTATTCAGCTTGGTTGAGCCACATTCCTCTATGTAAGCTGTTAAATTCACGCAGGAGTCCGTTGCAGAGCGACAATGGTTCCTGCTGGCATCTGTTAGAGAGGCTTTTAAAAGTAGAAAAATGGTACAAAGTGAGTTTTAAACTCATTAGGCATTTACTTCAGAGCTCCCTTCCCCTCCTATCAACTTCACATCCCCTCAGTCCAACCCCAAGACAGGTATGAGCGAGGGGAGTAAAGCCTTCCAAGACCGAATATCAAAGACAACGTCTGCTTTTTCATCGACTGCTTATAGGGATCAGATTGGAGAGAAGTATTTAGAAATCTCAATGGGCCTCGAACTCCCAGGAGGGGGGGGGGATTTGGTTAGCTGTGAAGGCTTTTGTTATTGTTGATGTTTTTAGAAGGATTTCTTCTTTCCTTTTTTGCTCTCCGTCTGAACATGAGATGCAGGCATCCATCATGGCTGTTCTCTCAGATTGAGGGCTGTTTGTGAAAATTGGTCACATAGTATTTTCATGTAAACCTGAGGTGTGCTAACTCTCTTTCTCTTCTCGCCAGTTCTCTTTCCATTAGTGTTGCAGCATTTTAATTGGCTGGTATATGGAGAGTCACAGTACAGCTCATTTAAAGCAGATTGCATTCTATAGGTTTATAGTAAAGTGTAAAATGGCTGTGAAATATTTTATAAGAATGAACAAACACTGTGTTAGTTTCAACATTGGTGAAACTTCAGATGTCCTTTAAATCCGATTCAAATCACATTGACTGAACAATATCCGACCTGTCTGCTTATGGCAGATGCAAATGAACATCCTCAATGCTTTATTTCCACTTATCGCGGCCTAAAACTGATCAGAGAATATTGGAATGTTTTTTTTCCTGCATGCTCACATGTTTGTGGGTCATATCCAATCTGTGTCACATGAAAAAAAATCAGAATTGGGTCACTTGAACCTAATGTAAATGCAGCCTTTGTCAGTTGTTAGTTTCTGGGTACTATAATAGAGAACTGTATATCTGTGGTACCCTTGCCTAAACTGTTGTTATTATTTTAAGGAATATTATTCAGCCAAGATATTTACAGTATAAGTATAAAACAAATTATTACATTTTTGATTACATTATTATTACATTTGAATACATGCTAATGTTTTATGAATTCATTTTGTTAGCTACAGTTTTTGATAATACATTTGTAAAAACATAAATATGATAAATAAATAAAAATTAAAAGCGCAGAAAAATTATAGCAGAAAACATACAGAGTTACAGATGTAACTCTCTTTCGTAACTCTTGTATCGTACCTATTCTGATAATATATTTCAGGCAAAAAATGTACGTCTGTTGTTTATAAAATGTATCACATTTCTGGCCAAATATGTTCTTTTGCAATGTTACAGGATAATTTTGACATATGTTGGTTAAAAATGAAACACACACACACACACATGCACACACACATGCACACACACACACACACACACACACACACACACACACACACACACACACACACACACACACACACACACACACACACACACACACACACACACACACACACACACACACACACACACACACACACACACACACACACACACACACATATATATAATTTAGACCGTACCATGTGGTAATTAGTACTTATACTGTGTAATGTGTAAAACGTTTTTTTTTTTTTTTTTAACGAAACCTTTCTCTGTAATTACAGTGCAAATAGTGTTGTTTCGTATTGCTACATAGTAAGTAGCGTTTGTTACCCCCTTGTTCTGTGTAGTTACAGGTTAAGTGTAACTCATGTGGGCTGTAAATTAAAATGGTGCTTGTTACCCATTTATTACCCAAAACTACACTATAATTAAAGAAACGTACACCGCAATTTCAGTGTACTTACACAGTTGTTTGCGGGTCGTAAAATAAAGTGTTGCCTAATTTTTCTGCGCATTTAAAACTCATTTGTATTTCTTTCTATGGCGAATTACTGCATGATACCTGGACATTCAGTGAGGCGAAACATCCTAGTTTCATATCACAACACAAATGTCCATCCTCCTCTGATTCAGAGATTTCTTCCAGGAGAAGCTTCCAAACAAGATGGCTAATATTGTAACGGTCACCAGCTGGAGTGCCCTTGAGAGACACCAGAGGGCACTCCACACCAGACGATCATGTTTCATTCACAAACTACATTTCCTATGCCCGGACTCATCTCCACTCATCTCATTCACCTTTTTCTCATTATCTTGTTTAGTTCACACCATAAATACCTGGTGTTCACATTCACTTATAGGGGATTATCACGCTGATACGCAGTACTTTCGGATTCAGCGATCTTTGTGCACTGCCACTTACGTTGTATCACTGATCTCGCTGGCGAACTGATGAAGGACTTCACTAAGTTTATTTATACAGCATCCCTGGTAAATTAGTCTGATTCACTAAAGTGCCGGCTGCAACAAACGCGCTACCTTGTTTTCATTTTAAAGTTTTAATCCATTCAGTCGGGAATCCATGAAAACTTAAGTAGGGTTGGCGTTGTTGGTTAGATTTACAAAGTGGAACAGATCAGTGACATAAATAGCATTCGTCTCAGGCATTGTTGAACTGCGTCGGAAGTGGACATGCACAAAGTTGACAAATCCCGCCCATGAAACCCGGAAGCATGACAATCCCCTATTGCGAAGTCTTGTTGTACTGTGTGTCTGCATTTCTGAGCATTTCGCGTGTTTGTTTTTCTGTTTTCAACTTTGGATTGTTCTTGGACTCTGATATAAACTCGCAATTGTGAGAAAAAAAGTCAGAATATTTTTTGTTAATCTTTTTATTCAGTGACGGAAACAAGCTTCCATAGATTCTTGACCCTGCCTTTATGACTATTCCTGAATAAAGCTGACATTTGGATCTTCATATTCATGTCTCAGAGCAGTTCGTAATAGATATTGATTTCAGTATCTGCAAGTGAAGTGTAACCCAGAATCAAATTAGCATATTTGCAGTCTTTGCTCAAGTTAATTTGACCAAAATATTTAACAATTAAACCATTATAATTACATATTTTACTAAATATGTGACTGAACAGTAAATAGAATAAAACTTTGTGACAATGTAATAGATTGTTTTAATATGTAAATTATACATTTTTTTATTCATATAAGTGATATGTAAATTCTTGCAGCAAATCACAACGAATAAGTACTGTGTATAGCACTGCAGATGTTAGGCATCCAATCAGGAAAAAAAACATGAGCAGCGCTGACTCCGCCCCCTTATGAGCAACGAACGCAGATCGGAAAAACGCGAAAACAATACAGTGTTAGGAGAAAATATTGATTATAAAAGAATTAACGGTGAAATACCTTAAAGAAAACCTAGAATTTGATTGGGAATCAGTTTATTGTTACAACTACACTGATTGAGAAACGTTTGTTTAGATACTAACTTACCTGACTAAAGTTCCTGTTGATTCCATGGATGTTAGGCCAAGCTAACACTAACGAACGTGGTTCTTCTTGTGAAACCGGGAAAGAGAGACAAACGAACAAAAAGAAACAGTTAATTTACAGAGTAATTGGTGAGTTGAATGTTTATTTTGATTAATATGGTTAACAGTGTTTATGTATAGTATTAATGTGAGACCAAACCATAAAAACTATATATTTCACTATGTGTAATGAGTGAATAGAATGTCAATTGTGGTTCAGAAATGTGATAAATGATGCTAGAAATCACTAAGGACATTGCCCTGTTGTGTGCTGGCCAGACTTTGCATATATGGATTTTCGTATTGTGGACGGCGTTCTCTGGTGTGGATGCATCTAGTCGCGTGAAAGAAATAAATGGCGACGAGCCTCCCTTCTCATCTTTCCTGGATGCGTCATCCCTGCAGTTCGACCATCTGTAGGAGTTCTTCTTTTCCTGATTGACTTATGGATTGAGGTATCTTTTATTTCCTTTTGGAACTGACATGTTCTAGGAACTAAAGGGGAAATTTCTATTTTTTTGGTGTTTGGACTGAAAAATTTTTAACTGGAAAAATGGTTAGGTCTGATAAGAGATATATATTCCCTACATATTTTCTTTCATCATTACTGTGGGTAACAAAACAGAAGTTGTAAATTTATTTTGTTGGTGAATATTTTGTTGAGAAATTGTCATTTAATTTTGATTGTGGAAAGGTTGTTTGACAAAACATACACTAAAATTAGGGAATGAAAGAGATACATCCAAAATAGTAAATAACTAATAAATCTGCCAATTAGGTTTAACTAAATTAGGTCAAAAGGCTATAACATAAATATTAAATTACAAGGAAATTCAAACAGAATATCAACTAGCTAAAATGGGAAAAGAAAGGAACTAAACTAATTGTTTCATCTGTACCTAAGGTCAATTCACCATTGGTGTGTACAATTTATTTTCTTTTAAAACATGGTTGATTCAAATCCATTATTTTAGTTGATACTTTTACTTTTGATATAGAGTAAAATTGTGTGTGTATGTGTGTGTGTGTGTGTGTGCACCTTTGTCTCCTTCGACTCCTGTGTCTTCTGATCGGCCCAGTGATCTGGTCACAAATCACTTATCACAACTTTTGCAAAGCAAGTGTTACAGAAGTCCCACCCACTGATCTGTAATAGGCCTGTAGGGTGAGTGGGTCCCACACCCTGGAATAATGAGGAGCTAAAGTTTGTAGTCTCTACACTTTTCAATGAAATGTGACTTCCTGCTTATTATGATGCAAAATGACAATTTTTACATCATAATAAGCAGGAAGTAAAACAGTAAAATCCTTATTTCTCCCATCTCAGGAGAAAATAAGGGAATAAACCATGACTTTATTTCAATTCAAAAGCTTTTATGCAGCAAAAACACTGTCATGGTATTGTTAACAATAACTAGCTACCAATTCACAATCAATAAAAGAAAAATAAAGTTAGGTTCAGGACCTTAAAGCATACAGCTGAGCTGAACAATAAGTGCAAACATCTTTAATTTAAATCAAAAATGCATTGAACAACATTTTCTTCTTTTTCCCACAATGCTGGCAATTTAACCAAAAAATACTAGCACTTATTTACCTCTATTCATTTTCAAGAAAGCACTTTGTGCTAAAGTGACTTTTGCTCTGTTACGCTTTCCCCTGGTTAGGTCACCTGTGACACTAAAAACTCTGCAAAAGCTTGCGAAGCCGGCATTTCTAAATGCTAATGGTTTCAAGCTGTGATAAAATGCGTCACATTTCCCAAGCCAAAACTGGATTCCTGAATCACAAGTAATGGGATGTGAGAGCTCGTCCTTGTACTTGCGTAGTTGCTGCCTGATGCTACATGTGGAGGAATTTGGTTTAGGCGTTGCATGGCATTTGGACAGAAATCTGAAGGCTGGCTGTCTTAAGGTGGAGGATGCCCCTCTACCTGCTTAAAAAGTTCCCGAACACTGTCAATCAGCTACATCAAGGAGAGTGTCACACACAGTAGGGTTAAGAAAGAAAGCAGCTGCAACAAGTGGAGAGAACTTTTCATCTGATGGATAACAATACCCAGGCAAAGGGCTGGTTCAAATTGACTTTCATTTTTTGTGCTAAAATCCTGATGATTTGTGTTTTCTTCAAAATAAGTAAGGTGGCTAAGCAAATCTAAGAGGGCAGGGACGATCAGTGACAGACATCGTGTCACTCTGAAGAGTCTGTGTGTGTTCGGTAAAAGGCAACATGCAATGAGCTGATCTTCTGCCACTCACTAGAGAGTAAGTTGTCCCACCCCATTTCATTTGCTATTTTGCAAAGAGGATCTTTACAGGTAGCCTGGCAAACCAAACCTATCAAAATGTTAGGTCTGGGAACTCACAATTGGCATACCTCAATCCGGGGGCGGGATAAAAGGTTGTCTTTCAATATCCCTCTGCACGCCATAGGATAGCGCTAACCAACCAGAGCAATGATGGCTGTGGCTGAGTGAGTCCCATGCGTTTTCCCCATGGTTTTCTCTCCAGCGGAGCAAGTTGATATATTAAACTTTTGCCTTATCCGGTCGTCAAAACTCTGAACACATCTTCCTTTTTAAGAATGACTTAAGTTACGTTCTTAACTCCAAGTCATCTGAGTCGCGGCCAAAGCCGGAATCGAAAGACCGCTGTTCGCCAGCTGCGTCTTGTTTGTTTTTAAGTAGCAGGGAAATCACCAATGGAAATCACGGCGCAGAACCGTCACAACTCTGCCGTCATTGTGTTAAGCCCGCCCACTAACTCTATACACAATGTGATTGGCCAGACCAGAGTTTGAATTTTTCACTTCGAAAGTCAACGGAGAGTTGCTAGACCACACTTTGCAGCAAAATAATTTTTACTGTCGCTAGGGTGCGTCTAGATTTCTTGGCTACTTTACAGGGACACCATGCAGGAATTCCGTTTTTGTCAAACAGTGACCCCTAGAGTCGCTGTGGAGTACTTGTATTTAACGTTACTGTCGTAAATATCCAGTCACGCACAGCGTGACATGGTGTGACGTGTTACATAGTATACAATAGTACATTGTGTTTAATTTGTCGTTTAATGAGATCTAATGTTGTTAGTGGTGAGAATTTTCACATGATTAAATATAGATTTAAATCTTTGTTTTCTTTACCTCCTTGTTTAGCATGTGGACCACAAGCTGCAGCGTGTGAACCACACATGGCATCCATTCCATATCCATCTCTTATGTTTTGATAGCTACCATAAAGAAAGTAAATGCATCTCAGGTAATTGACGTAATACATTAACTTACCGGCAAAAGAAATTATGAATAAAAGTGGCTACCGATGGTCTTCAATCGCCTTCTCTGAATCACTTTCACCTCGGGGGACTCCTCTTGATCATCTGAACTAGCCTCTTCTTCTTGAGTACTGTTTGTAAATGATTTTTTAAAAAAACATATTGCTACCGTTGTCTGTTATTACAGTCACAATTTTGTCATTTGAAATGCCCCATTCCGGCATGCATTTATCCACGCAGGCCTTAATGGACTGGGCAGTGTGTGGATGGGCAACTTGTTAGATTGAGCAGGATGTGATCTAGATTGTTTTGATCAACACAAAAAAGCAACAACAAGCAAAAGCAAGCAACAACTGCAAGGAATGATGCAGACAGTCCCTTTTTAGTCCATAGGTCAATTCCAATTGACACTTTACAAGCAACACACAGTCGTTTCTTAACCCCCTGGGGACCAAAACGCGCCCCGCGTTTTGATCGTTTTTTTTTTCACATAGCTGCACCATAGACTTAAAATACTCCATCATTAATGATCATATAAATAAAATCAATACATGACTATAAACTATAGAGGGTCTTCTTTTTTTGTGTACACTCTTATTAATATCAAAACCTTGTGTTTTTGTAAAATAAATAAATTTAAACAGGGTGCGCTTTCAGCTCACTCTGTCTCCGCAAAAATCTTTCTGAAACGCGTCCGAAAAAAGAGCTGTAACTCATTAAATACTTGTCACAGAGACACGAAAGATCACTTTTTATGAAGCTGAGATTCTCTTCTTTTAAATAAAGTCATTTATATAAAAAGCAACTATTCTCAGTTGATGTAATCTCTATGAAAAGAGAGAGATGTCAGTATTTTCCCTTTCACCTCATTACAGCGAATGAGGTGCTAATGTGACCCCACCCACTGAGAGCGCGTGCTATTCAAACACTAATGTTGAGACAAGCCATGAAAACGCCCACATCGAAAAAAAAAACATACAGTTTATTACGGATCTAACCTCGTCCAAACCTTTTTTCAAAACCGTCTTGCTGTGCAGTGAGGAGATCCTGAGGAAAAACTTACCTCAGATACAGTTTCATTTTGAGAACCACGGATTCAGCTAATGCAGTAAGTCATTTATTATAAGTGATTTGTTCTAATCGCGTTAGTGTCTGTATCTGTAAACTGCACAAAGACCGAAATATCAAATGCGTGTCTGATAGACGAATTCACAGACCGCGCGAGCTGTGCGTTAATTCACTTTCGCTTTCATTGGAACAAGAATCTCATGTGACATCCACATCCTTACATTAGTAGGATAACATTAGTTATCTGAATAACCAAAAAGAGTGGTTAAATATGATTCGGGTGTGTGAACGGACGTACGAACGAACGTTCATTTAGTTAGACTGTTAGAGTGTATGAAGAGTTCAGATGAGATATGAAGAGTTCAGATGCAAAATCCTCGAAGTGCCATTTGAAATTTTCTTCTAGAATGATCATTTTTTATCAAGCTTGTATATTTAAGTTCAGTAATTTCACTTAAATTGCAATGAAGACTACCTATTAATTGTTATTTAAGTGAAATATAAATATATACACACACACACACACACACACACACACACACACACACACACACACACACACACACACACACATATGTGTGTGTGTGTGTTGTCCTTTCAATTTTTTCTTGTCTGACTCACCTGAATGAAAGGCTCATTATTATGCGTGTCTTTGTCTCTCAGGTGAGAATCACCTAATTATTCATGATGGGGCTGGCCTGTTCACACCCATTCGCATATTGCCTTGGCAAACAAAAAAATGTTTTTCACAATATAACCCAATTCACAGTTTTATGTAAACGATTAGGAGGATGATTTTCAGATCATTGTGAAGAAAAAACCCTAGGCAACAACATCAATTAGTCAAAAGTCTTGTGGACGCATATTTAGTATGTGTTTTGTGGCCTTATTTCAGAAACTTTCATTTTTAGTTTTTACAATAACCACGCATAAACAATATTCTCTCAAAAATACAAACATGTACAAACATGTTGCCCATACATCATGGTAGCCATGTTTCTGCTAAATATAGTGTAATTTCACCTGTGCCATTAATATGTTTATAAGCAGCTGAAAAAAACACAGATGTCAGGGCATGTCAGAACCTCTCAAGGACCCCAAATACACCTTGGTCCCCAGGGGGTTAAACTTTGTTATTTCTTACTAGTGTTTTTCTATCAGATTGCTTATCTTTGTTTTCTTTGGCAAATGTTTTCTTATCAAATGTTTCTATCATGAGAATAAAGTCCTCATCTTCTGTTGAAGTTAGTGGTAAGCCTGAACGTCCAATCCATTTTGCTATAGCCTCCTCTTTTACTTGCTGTTCTCTGGCATTGACTTTGTAGTACCTAACATTGCTTCTGCAATGTTTTGATCAGATATTTTTGCCTTTTTTGTGCTTGGTTCACTTTTGTTGCTAGGTCAATAAAAAAAGATTTTAGAAGATATTCCTTTGTCTAGCAATGTTGTATGTTTTAAATACCACAATATTGCTAGATTAGTATGTATAATGAACTGTCACATTTCACCTGACTAATCTAGAAATATCTGTGATATTGTCAACAAGTAGAACATTATAAAATATACTAAACATTAGTATTAATCAAATGTATATAGCATAATTTTAAATATTCTTATGGTGCTCTCATCTAACTTGACCTAACAGTGAGTATCTTGAACTGCAGCCTGTGAAGGGAGCGTTTCAGAGCGTGCAGATCCAGGATTGGCCGTAACCCACTGGTTTTCTTCGGGGAAGTAGGGGCTGTAGATGCCGGACCTCATTTCACAACATGACATCATGACTTTTGCATAAATGGAAATATGGATTGGCGTGTCATACACACGCTACTTCATGAGATCAGTCTGCATTCGGCTGGAGGGACAATCTCGATTGTACCCTTCGCCAGCAGGGTATCAATCTCCACTCTCATTATAGGGGCATTGCCACCGACCATAGTGGAGCGTACTCCTCTGAAGCGGGGAGGAGACTGAATCGCGTAGCCGAGCCTGATTGTCTGAGCGACCCAGCTGGACAGGTTGGGAAGCTCTAGCCAGGCTCCCAACGACTGGACCAGCGTGGTCATAAGAACCACAGACTTCCATAGGTGTTGCAGCAAGGCAGAATGACTGGCCCAGACGTGGACGGCATAGCGGCCCAGTGTGGGGGCACAGCGGGGCTTGGAGAGGGCTGTGGCGTCCCCTGCGGTTTCCAGAGCCAGCCTAGGTGAACAGGTGGGGTGGGAGCCACAGGAGGGCACCTTCGGCGGTGGGCAGACTGAGGGATCTGAGTGGACAGTGGGGAAGTCGGGGCAGATTAAGCCTCAGTCTGCTTGTGGCCGGTCGGGAAGAGGCCAACCTAGGATATGGGGGTGTCAAGCAGAAGGGTCCGACCCGACATCCTGCACATCGGACAGATTCACCCACAGAATGGTCGGCATCACCTGATCCAGGGAGCGAACAGCCACTTTCGTCACTTAAAGAGCAAGGTCATTGGCGGCGCACAGCTAATTGAAGAGCCCTGGGTCAGTCCCGCCCTCATGCATATCCGAGAGCATCTGGGTCTGGTAGACCAGCAGAATGGCCATGGCATGAAGTGAGGCGGCTGCCTGTCCTGTAGCACTACAGAATTTCGTCACAAGTGTAGATAAAAAGCTACAGGCTTCGGACGGGTGCGTATGATCGCACAGAGAAGAGGCACTCTGAGGACACAGTAGCATTGTGACAGAGCGTTCAACCCAGGGGGACCTCAGTGTACCAATGGGCAGCTGCCCCCTCGAGGGAAGAGGGGGACGTGGTCCACGGACAAACAGTCGGGGGTTTGTTCCACATTCACACCCTCAGGTCACCCTGGCCACCAACCGAAGTAGCACCTCACGTGGAGAGTGTTAGATTGGGGTGTGGATGAGGGAACACTCTTTCTAACGAGATCATTCAGTCTCAACTGTAATGACGCGATGGTCATCCACAAATGCTGCTCTAGAATGATCAAGCCCAAGCATGCAGAGCAGAGAATGTGCCCATCAAAATCAGGCAATGTGAAGAGAGTCTGGCTCGTCTCGTAGAGTGAAGTCAGAAATGGCTGTGGAGTGAAGAGATACTCTTGGCTCCGAAGCGAAAACCTATTTTTATGTTGCTGGTGTCCTCCTTTATAGCCACAAGTTAAGGCGGAGATACGCTATGCAAATTCCGCAGACCCATGGAATTTTCTTTCATTTTGTATACTCGGAAGTCGATAGGCTATCTAAGTGAAACCTCATTCGTCGTCATCCGACGGAACTCGGAGTGACAACGAAAGGGAACACTGAATTTGGAAACAGTCAAAACGTATTTCACAATTAAAATGTTTATACTCTGTGGATAAGTTCAGTTTACGTTCATTCTGGAGGTCTAAAAAACACATGAAATGCTTTTTTTTTCTATAAATGAAAATTAAGAAAAAATTGATATGGAATGAAAAAACAAACAAATTATATTTTTGGCCATGTCACCCATCCCTCGCAGACTAAAAAAATCTCATTGGTATATAATCTTGCTCATTAAATATCTTCATAAAACATCTTCTGATTTGTTCTATTTTATGTCAGGCTGCGCAACAAATTGCACTTGTGATTTCACCTACGACCTGTTTTTGTTACTCTGAATTTAGTGTTCATAAAATGCAGACAGATTTAGACAGATATCTAAAAACAAAGTTGCTTGAGAGACTTGCAGCTTTAGTTTTGAATGTAATACATTATCCAGCCATCATTTTTTTCAAGGTACGTCTATTCCACTACCATCAAATGTAATTTACTTCAATTCACATTCTGGGTGCCAGGGTTCTGAATGTTCTATACCAGAGAGCTGATAGGATGCAATTTCTAGATGAACAGTTCTGAAGCAAACGGCACCTTGACTTTGTGACTATTCATTTAGAGGACTCTTTAGAGGACTCTGCTCTCATCTCACATGGTGTTTGAACAGTCAGTTCGATCGTCTTCCCATGCCATTTTATACCAATCACTTGCTGACTGGGAGACCATTTTAAATGGACTCTCAGTATGTTTCACCCTGTTACAATCTCAGGATAATTTGGACTGGTGTGGTAAATTATTATAGATATTACGGCTTGATTTAAACCTTATTTAGCCGGTATATCGAATTTCACTTAGTGCCCCCAGAAGCACGCCTCCACAAAGAGTTCAATTCAATCCACATACAGCAGGTAGAATTGACCTTTATTAGAAGCTGTAAGAAAGCCAGGGGATATCCATCCATGTTGTTTTAAACAGCGGGCCACTCTGGAGCCAAGGCAGAATAAATTAGAAAGGAGGGATATCATTTATTGTGCACTGCTGCACCAGGGGTAAACTGACATCATTAATAATCCTGCCGGTTGCATTTGGTTCCATTTCTCCGAATTTAAATAGAGGTCCAGCTATTGAAATGCTGGACATTAGACTTTGGGTTCTTAGCTAGACCCTTGCAAATATGCCATAGCACGTTCATTATCTGTGTTATGGCTTACGTACTCATTCATCAGATTGACTGGACTCATCTTCTCAATTTCTCAATTTCAGGTTGTAAGAAATGTGTGAATTATGCTGATGAGCAAATATTTAATCCTTCCTTGAAATAAATCTTAATAAATAAAACAGCATGTTTATTGGATGGAGGACAACTGATGTCAGCATATGATGACTGAATATAATTTTGTGGACATTTCAAGAATGTTGACAGTTTTCCATGCACTAGTACTATATACAAAGGCTACAGTATTTGTTTGTTTATTTATCTAACAATTACTATAATGAACTGGATAATATATGCTAATATTGCTGGTAACAGCTGGTAATTACAACCCAGTAATGATACTAATGCAAAAGACTTCAAACACTTCAAAGTCATTTGTTCATGAACTGGATTTCACTAATCATGTAGTCTACATTGCTTGCTAAGGTAAAAGATTAATTTTGCTGTGGAAGATTCAGAAGCAATGGAGCACCGTGATGTGAGAAGAAAGAGGTCACTTTTCATACAACAGGAGATATGAAACTACAGTTTGGCGTAATTATTCAATATTGACAAGCCAGAAAGTTTAGAAAATAGAAAACTATTTTAGAGTGCTGTGTAAAAATGATTTTAAAAGCTTGTGCTGTATAAATAATTTTAAGGACAATACTTTTTTCAGTGAAAATATATCTTTTGAAACCCTTTTGGTTAAGGGGAAATCAATTTTCACATCAACAGCCATTGTAAAGAGAAACCATGCTGCAAAGTGAGGTATCACTACATATTTTTAAATGTAACATGTAACAAGTAGTGAACAAATAGTAGTGTAACATCATCTGTATATCAGGATACACACTATGGACCAGAATAGTTACTATTACTAATATCATGACCAAATACAACCAGAAACAAATGTTCAGTCTTGCTTGTGGAAGATACTTGTGTGGCAATTTGTACAGCCCCAAGCAGCACACAAAATAGGCATTTTTCTCAATTATTGTTATGAGAAGTATGAGAAAGTTGCCCTCTGCAATATGGCGGCGCCGTTGACGTACGCCCCAGTGCCCAATAGGACGTCTATTTATTATGTCAATGGCAATTACCATTGGCAATTACGTCCCATTTCAGTGACATCATACACAGTGCCCGTCTTTTTTATATGACAAACATCATGCTTTAATTATTATAGTTAATTTAATTATTTTAATTTTCATGGCACAGCAGGACGATTTTGGCAACACTATGTTACTTATTTCAGCATTTTGAGTGAGAATATAATTATTACAAATTATATTAATTTTTCTGATCAGCTCAATTTTGACATGGGTTACAAACATGTACTGTACAAGCAATCCCTGCCTTATAATCATACAATTCTCAAGCCTGTTGGTAGATTTACCTCAATACATGTGGCAAACAATGATAAAATCAATAAAACTTAAGCTGATAAACAAGTGTTACATCACACAGACAGCTTTAAAGTACTACAGTCAAGAATCAGCATCAGTTTTGTAAGATAAGGTCTATAGAAACTGGGGAAATTGTGATCTTGAATTATTGCAGATTACTGTATCATGAATGTTGAGTATGCTGACATCATTTGACATGCTGCTTTTTGCATATTGTGCTGGAAGGAAGTTAAGAACAAGGGCTATGAAAAAGATTGTTATGCAAGTGCCATACAGTATGTGATGAGCCTTTTAGGTTAAAATGAAATCAAAATATAGGAAAATGTAACGGCAATCTTGAAAACTTTATCCCAGTGTAATCCGTCTTTATGCTTTGTGGATACAATATCATTGTAGAGGAAGTTTATTGCTGTTTTTGCAAATGGTGTTAACACATTTCTCTAGAAGGATAAACCCATTTTAGAGACATGTAAATCCTCTGAGCTCACACTATTCATTTTAAACTGAAAAGCCAAGGAACATTGGGACCAACAACAAAGGCAGAAGATAAACTTCATAATATGAACAGTACTTTTGGATAGACTTCACGCAGATTAAGTTTCAGAATGAATGCCACCGAGTAAACATAAAGGACACAGTCTGTGTTTGGGAAAGGATGACAAAGCTAAATTGTATTGAGGATATAAATGAAGCTGATTGCACCCCGCTCTTGTTATATTGTACAGTTATTATTAGGGGTATCCATGATGATAAAGAAGATGCATTAAAATTCAGGAACATTCACTCACTTGAAACGACCCAGGTACTTTTAATTGCTTTTCATATCTGATGATATTCCCTCTATTGATTGACTATGTGCCTTCTCATTTATCGTAGCTGATTGAATTTATTTGAAGCTGATAGATAATGGTTCCCGGGACACTTACAGTTATTCGCATATTCGTGGTTAGTTGGAACCAAGGATACCTGCGGCCTTTGTAGTTTACTACATAACTGGCATATTAAGAAATTAATGCTATCTTTACTTTTTAACAATGTGATCATTATAATAGAATTGTTTATGTTAAAATGTTAAAGATTGGTTTAGTTTGCCTGCAGAGGTCCCCAAACATTTTACAACAAAGGGTCAAAAATAAAACTTGATTGAGGTCTGTAGGCCGAAAATAAAAGTTACATTATATCAAACTATGTTATATTAATTGTAAAGTAGTTAAAGGGATACTCCACTTTTTTTTGGAAATAGGCTCATTTTACAACTCCCCCAGAGTTAAACTGTTGAGTTTTACCGTTTTTTGATCCATTCAGACGATTTTTTGATATTTAGAACTAGAAGAATATCACTAACCAGACAGTTTCTGATCTCATTTACTTCCATAGTAGGACCTGGGGCCTCATCATAAACGTTGCGTACGCACAAAAGAAGGCGTACGCCGCTCTCTACGCAGTAGTTGGTATTTATAAAAAGCAAACTTGACGGTAAAATGTGCGGTCCTTCACGCAAGCTCTGACCCAGGCGTACACACAAAAACAGGTGAAATGAGAAATGGCGACACCGTCGGCAGTTGGAAAAAACACGTGAAAGTGTGTGAAACTGTAGATGGTTGTGTAAAATAAATGGCAATACTGCCTCTAATAAATAACACGAAGACTTCACAAAGCAAGTCTTACAATTAACAGCCTACACGAACACCCGTTTGATTGATCTGCAACAGAAATGCAAATTAACACATAGGCCTATTTCCAAAAAGAAAGTGAAATATGTTCTGCAATAATATTGGCATGTTATACAATTCATCCTCATAAATAAGATGGTAACCAGAACGAATAATGTACAAAACTGATATTCTCGCCAATGTGTCTGTCTAACGGAGCAGATATAGCAATTAGATAGTCAGTCAGATAGAAAGATAATTAGGGAGATATATAGATCGATAAATAGATGGATGTATTATTTGTCCACTGGGGAAAGTTGTTTTCATAGTAAAAATGTCTTCATCAGCTACGGAATCATGGTATTCATGCATATGCTTTTAGTTTGTTTTATTTTTGTTAAAATAACGTATGATGTATGTCTCATCCATTCAGAAAGCTGCAAGAAATTACATTTGCGCTAAACTATTTCCCATTTCCAAGTAGCCTAGATTAAAACCGACATCCGTAGCTTGTCAGATGCAGAGTTAAATGGATGGAAATAAAATGCCAAAACACAATGCGTAATGACGCACAATGGCTGATATTGCGTCTTCGAAGATGTGGCGATTAAATGGAAGGATTCGGAGTGAACGTGTCATCTTCACAAGAAAAGGTGTGGAAAAAATATATTATTTATTCAATAATTTCCTCATTGTGCAGTAGTGTTGTCACGATTAGGGATGGGCATTCGATTAAATTTTCTTAGTCGATCGTCGGAAGATTAACGATCGACTATCGATTAATCATTGATATTTTTAAATTCAAATGTATTATTTATTTAACTTTTATTCTGTGCGTATTTCTGTGCGTATGCACGTCCTATGTTTCATCCGCACGCCACTTCTGACGCAAATCCTACGTAAAGTTTTATAAATGAGGCCCCTGAAACTGTCTGGTTATCTAATATTCTTCTAAATATCAGAAAATCAGCTTAAAGGATTCGAAAAACGGTAAAACAAAACTTGTAAAATGAGCCTATTTCCAAAAAAAGTAGAGTATCCCTTTAACCTTGGTTAATCCACTCTTTATAAAACACACCAGAACCATATAGACTTTAGTGGGGTCCAAAAATATTATGCTGATGAGGTAATTTGTGAGTAAATTTAATTAACAAAAAATGCTAATGCTCTTTCTAGACCAATTTTATATCAACCTTAACAGCAACATTACTTACATGAGGACAACAAGCTACCTTTTAATTTACTGTTGAACTTGTTTTTCATTATGCACGCATGATATTATCAAAATCATGAAAGTAAGTGTTAGCCAGATGGTTAATGTGACAACCATCTGTCTTGAGTTGCATTTGGTGTCTGACTTTTGATTTGAATGGTTCTAACTCTCCAAACCCTGGCTATATTTGATCTGCTGCAGTGTCAAAATGGAGAGATATTTGAGATGGAATGCAGCTTAGACAGAGTTAATGAAGCAAGGACAGATGGACCAATGACTGGAAGATATGTGCTTTAACCATTATTAAACCAAGCTGAGTCACAGACGGCCAGCATGAATCCAAGTTAAAGCTTTAAACCCCTGCAAAGGGTGAAGAGGCAGTTCTTACTTAAGTCAAGAAAGAGCCATTGCAGCTTACTCTGTCTTTCTATGCTTTATATGCCATTTTATAACCAGTTCTAATCTGAATGAATTGATTTTGTTTTAACAAAATGCAAAGATTTGATTCCGTTGACTTGGTTTCGAGATTGTTTAAAATGTTAGTTAGGGAAATACCTCTATCTCATGTAAGTATTTGATATATCCGAGACAGAATATCACTCTATATTAGTTTAGCCTTTTGAAACTTATTCTTTTGTGCATTTCATCTTGGATTCCTGCTCATTCCCATTCCCAAGCGCCGTCACCTAACTGACGCCTTGGGGAAGCATGTTGACCATGCTTCAATATCTGACGTTTTAGGCACCCTTTAGCGTCAGCTAGATGATGGCCTAGGATCGCATGTAACCCTACCCCTATCCCAGACCTAAACCTACCCGCGTCATCTAACTGAGGCCACCGTTACACAAAGCCGGGTATTTAGCAAAACGAATATTTTCCCCTCTCCGTTTTCAAAAATAACATCGTTTACACCCCGCATAAATACTGCCGCCGAACGCCATCATGACCTATGCTAAACCTAAGGCGGCAGTGTAGGGGTTAAAGATAAAGCCATGCAAGCCAATCAGAATCCTGGAATCGACAAGAGAGAACCTAAAACGCCGTTTCTCCCAGTTTACACGACAACAAATATCCAGCGTTTTCAAAAATCTCCACTTTGCCCGGAGTTTTTAGGAAATCTTCGTTTTCAGTGATAAAAACGGCGTTTTCGTGTAAATGAGAGGGCAAAAACGCAGAGAAATATCTGCGTTTTTCCATCGATGTAAACGGGGCCTTATTCTTTACCTTTAGCGTAGGATCGCGTCATGTAACTGACAATAAAGGGCGCCTAAAGCGTCGAATATTGAAGCATGGTCAAAAGGTGACACCTTGGGGTGAGAATGCGTTGTGGATTTCAAATGCACTTGCATTCTTTCTCTGTGTTTATACCAATGGATATAGCCTTTTTGAGCTTCAAGGCCCCCACCCCTCCCACCTGTGTCCCCCAGTCCCAATTTCTACCCAATTAAATAGTCTAGAGCTTAACATAATATATCGTCAAAAGAAGTACAATTTGTCTCCACTTCCTTCCACTGTGGAAAAGGTAGCCAAAATCAAAGCCACTTAGCAAACCTGCAAATAGCTTATCATTTAATGAATCGACGGCCCATGTTTTGCTCTTAAACATTTGTTTTGGATTGATTTATTAAGTTAAAAAAATGCTGTTTTATAATAGAAATCATGGACAATTCTGTGGCAGGTATGATTTCTCATTCATTATATGGTGTCCGCAAACAGTGATTGACTGTCGCTCAACTCTGAACAAAATTCAATAACGTCAAGACTGTAATAAGATGGCGGTCAAGGCACACATAATCAAAGTCATTAAAAGCTGTTATACTTTTTTTCCAATTGTAGAGCCATGGACTTTAGTGTCTGCCAATAATAAGACAATCTTTGCCAAAATCCAGCGAGCCTCTAGGAATCTGTGCAGTGGTGATCCCAAGGTGGAGTCACGGTATCAAGGTCCAGTCCATTCTCTCACTCCCGCTGACTCAATCGCAAGCACAGCAGTCAATTATGACACAACACACTATTTCTGTAGCGTCAAATGACTAACTAAAACCAGACCTATTGGAAAAATGAACAGTTGAACATATGCCAGCATAAGAACTATCTCATGTACTGCAGCCAGCCACCAGAGGGCGATCAAAATGTTTTGGCTGCACTTTTCAGGACGAGTGGCACACTTGGTGCAGACAGTTTGGTGTGACCTTTTGCATTACTGCAGTAGTGGCAAAATCATCAATCTTCTTTGAACTGTGTGGGACTCATCACTTAGAAATGACAAGTGATACTTCAGTGACATCATTACGTCTTGTGAAGTTGCCATTTTACTGAGGCCATTGAGGATGAGGAAGCAGCCAAGGAGAAGGTTAACGCTTTTCAGGCACACAGAGAGAACATTTGTAATCCATTTGGTCAATGCAAAATCAGGATGATGAATGGCCGTATAATGGTTAATGACTGCCCCTGGGTTCACTGCTTTTGTATGTCATGAATGTAATATGAGGGAGATAATGTGATTGGTCTCGCTTCGACACTTCATGGTAATACGGCAGATTTATCAGAAAATCACCACGTGAAGTGACATTGTTGACTGTGAATATCATTACTTTCCACGGAAAAAGAGGAAAACATGTTAATCTTATAATTCTGATTTACATGCGTCTTTAAAATCTAGTTTTACCTCGGAGCACTTCACCACAATGCCATTAGGATATGACTAATTCAGAGATTTGTGCTTGAGTGTACATCAAGTGTCATTTACCAGATTTAATTTAATGACTCCTTTTTTTAAACGGTTCTGTAATGATTTCCTTATTGTGCTGAAGTTTTAATTGAATGCCATTTACTGTCTCTTTAAAGTGGTAACTCTGTGGTTCTTGAGGGAAATTTTACTGCAGAGTTGCAAAAATTGCAATTAGCACTAGGAAATTGAAAAACACCTAAAATACTCATGCCAGTGTGCTCTCCTTCTGTGGTTTCGCTTACCTGTCATGTTAAAAGTTTGTCGTGAGCACCTTCATTACCACCTCCAGCAAGGGAAGTGTATGTTTCTCACACTGAAGACTGTTAGAGGGACTAAATCAATTACACGTATCAGTTCTGAACCCGGTTTGCTGTAATGCTCTTAAAGGAGTTAAGAGATTTGATTGCATATATGGTTCCAAGCAGAGCATCAAGATTATTTCACAGCAGATCACATGACTTAAATCATTAGACCAGGGTCTTCTGCCACTTGTGTTTATTATATAAAAGCTTGTGCTGATGAGATTTTGCCCATACATAATTTTATATATATGGTAAGATATTTTTATTATATAGACAATTTTAAATATAAATTTTTTATTTTAAGATATTTTTGTAAAATATAATGATATTAAAAATATTAGATCTTTCAAAAATCTAAAGTATCTTAGAGCTGCAATTATCTGATCAAAAAACAGTAAAAAGAGTAACCTTGTGAAATATTAATAAATAGTCTGTTACTGACTCCTACTTGTAGCATGCACATTTTAATAATAAAAAAATATATATATACAGCTATGGAAAAAAATAAGAACCACTGCCAAATCAGCAGTTGCTCTGGATTTATTATTTATATTATAAATAATAAATCCAGAGCAACTGCTGATTTGGCAGTGGTTGTTAATTTTTTCCATAGCTGTATATGGAAATAAAAGCAGTCATTCATTATCTTTGTGTTTACATTGTAATTAGAAAGTTGCATCTCCAGGTCATTGAGTAATTACTTATCATAATGACATTATCATTTTCATTATCATATCATCAAGTCAGGACATATCTACTGTTTTAAATCCTTTTAATCCATATTATTATAGAAGTGTTAAAATAAATAAAATGACCTTTAAAAATCATCCAATCACACTTGCAAAGGCACCTCTTGCATAAAATGGCCTAGTATCAGTCAATTGCATAAGAGCATTGATTATGTGTGTAAAACAAATCTGAACAGTCTTTCAGTCTGGCACTGCCACTGTTTGCTCGGAAGGCATTCACAGCTTGCTGCCTGGTAATGAAGATGATCACACTCCTTTAGACTTTTGCAAACAGCCATACTATTTATCATTTGCCAGTATGTCTGTGCGCTTTGTCTTCACCAGATGACAGGGGTGAGCCAGGATAATCCAGGACAACTTCATCAGCCTCATCTTCTCAGTAAGAAGTCATTCAGTGATGCAGCCTTTCCCCTGTGATAATCAATATCTGTCTACATACGAGAAGTATATTTTGCTGCTTTCAGCCTGTAGAGTAAATATATTCCCAATTAAATTAATGTTATTATGGATGCTAGTTTATTAGTAGGTCCACAGGTGACCAAACCCACCCTAAAACAATTGTTCCTATTTTATTAAACCAAGCACACAAAAAGGTTGTTGACCTTTCATGTTTTAAAAAGGACAGTTCAAATGAAAAATCACTATACATTAGGGTTAAATTAACATTTTTAAATTAGTGTTACCATGATGGTGTTTTTTTATTTGTTTGCATGACACTGTGCATCTTTATATTTTTACCTCATCTTGAAAAGTTGTAATAAGTTTTGTTTCATCATGTGGTTTTCTCATTATGACTTGTGTTTTTTGGTGGTTGTCAGTGCATTATAAATCTACAAAACAGGTTTTTACTGTACATTTAAGTTCAGTCCATAAAACCTAAAATGTTGCTTAAAGTTCTGGAAACCACATCTGTCGTTTTACTCTGCACTGGCCAACCACAACCAACCAGCACTATCACCAGATTGCTGTACGTCACTTTTCAGACATTCCACAACCTGGCAAAAGCTACTTGAACATGTTCAATCCGCGAAAACAAACGCCAACTAACACCAGTAGACGCCGACTGATCAGACAAAACCCAGTTAGAGTGTCTGTTGCTGTTGGTCGGCTGTTGATGTAATATGAATTAGTAAATGTTGAAAGAATTTTTGGGTGAACTATCGCTTTAAGTATGCAACAACAACAACAACAAAATAGATCATATCCTACAGTGTGTGCATAACGCAGATGCACCTGTGAGCCACGCCATGACTAGTAGCATAAATTTGAACAACTTTCTGTCTTCTTGTGTGCACTTGGTCTTAGGATGTAGCACATCTTATGGAAAACATACAAGCAGTAAGTGAAGAACAATTTTAAATTAAGCTTCAACAATGATTAGGTTGGCAGACAATGATTATGACTTCACTGAGGGACCCAGGGCCAAAACCTGAGCTGCAGTGCTGTCAAGGCCAAAAAAGAGAAAACAGTATTTCCAAGCTCGCCTTATCTTCGTCTCCAGTTTGCTCACTGCAAAGGCAATACATTTGGTCAGGCATAATATTGGACCTCTTTGATTCAGTCTCCCTTCATTACACTTTCTAAAGAGATGGGGAATAGCTTCCGTCTGAGAGTCTGCCCATGAAAGGTCCTCTGTTTCCTGTGTCCTTCATTCTGATCCTCATTCCCCCACCATACAGTTTATATTCTTCTTGGCATTTGATAGATATCACCTTGGCTCAAGAAGCCCAACTTAAGCAATCAACCAATGCCGGATTAAATGAATATCTGACTCTAAAGTCAGTCTTTGCTCAGACAAGAATTTTATTGTCAATAT
Source organism: Hybognathus amarus (assembly GCA_030378365.1). NCBI lineage: Eukaryota > Metazoa > Chordata > Actinopteri > Cypriniformes > Leuciscidae > Hybognathus > Hybognathus amarus. The sequence goes on along the minus strand of JAQIUQ010000047.1, from coordinate 561,100 downwards.
CCTAGGCAAAAGCTCCTTTTTTTGCAAAAATGCTGGCTGTACCTTTCTATAAGGGATCAGATAAACATTTAGAGCCAAATGTATATTCTGTTGCAATGCTTTCCCTTGTCAAAGGAACTTAGGCAGAATGTCAACCCTCTCCTCTCATGCACCGGGTAGTTATCAGAGTGCGCTAATAGGACTTCTTGATCTCCTAACATTCGTCAGGAATACCAAGTCACCCATCTAGCCAAAAGGAAATTGCCTTTGCATGTCATATTCATTTTCTGCAGCCTGCCACCTCTTGATGGGGTCTGCATGCTCCACTCTGGCTTGCTCTCTTATACAGTGTGAAATAATCTCTGAGCATGGGCCATGCCTCTGCCAGTAATGAACACAGGGTGGAAGTGAAGGTCATGCTTCCACAATAATTCCAATGAATTCATTGTTGTGCATGTAATGAAAGACAGAAGGGCCCTTCATTGCCTTCCTGCGTCAGTCACTGCCATGAATATTCCTGTGCTCATCGCTTGAGATGAGCATGATTGCGGAAGGACAAATCGTTTAACAAAACAGATGCCATCCATGTTCCTTATCTTCGACCTTTCTAACCTCACAAATTAAGCCCTACTTTTGTGCTGCTATACAATCCATCCATCCATCCATCCATCCATCCATCCATCCACATTTACTATGTATATTTCAAATACAGTGGTCCCAAAAATATTTGGACACTGAAGCCTTATAATGAATATATTATTGTGTAAGCGGAGGTACCCTTTTCAAGCTAAAAATTTCTCAAACATTTTTTTTTTCATTTTTGATTTATTGACAACTTGATATACAAAAATAACTAAATTTAAAGCTGAAATAAAAAATGAAACTAATATAAAACTTACTAATTAATAAAAAACAAGAGACTAATTCAAAATATTAAACAGTATACTTAAATAGATACTAGAATAGCACTGATCCAAACAACAACAATTTTAGTTCCTGTATGAATTAGTGTTTTAAACAGTTTGTTTGACTGATTCAATGACTCCCTCCTAAAGACAACTTTAGTTTATAAATGACGAAAACAGAGTTTTTGAACAAATTGATTTAGTTTATGAATGACGAAACAGAGTTTTTGAACAAATCGATTGAGTGAATGATTCATTGACTTGACCGTTAAGATGGCCACTTGTTTTGTTCTTGAAATGAATATTTTTTTTGAACGAATCGGACGGTTATAAAAATTATTGATATTATTTTATCATTAAAACTTTTATTTGTTGTCGTCTACTGGTGTAACCTACAGAAAGAGCAGTGAAAAATCCTCATCATTAATGCAGTGAAAAGTCCCACAGCTTCCTCATATTTATTTCATGCTATCCTCATAATCACCGAGTTCTAGGATTTATCTTTAGTTCCCTGCATTTTGACATAGTACTCAACCTACTATCCAGGAAAGCCCTCACCATGTACTCTGTGCTTACAATTCAAAATCCTTTATAATACTTTGGAAGTTAGTACTGAACTTAGGAAACTTGCCTGGTGTTGTCTGCCCCGGTGTAGAAAGATTTGCAGCTATGTATTGTTTTGCATAATGGCCTCATGTAAGATTATTGTTTTTAAAGAAGATTTAAAAACGAAGTACTTTGATATATTTTATAGCTTGCACTGGTGTATGTTTCTTTGTTATTAAAAATATAAATATTTAATTGGGAGAAGATTTACTTTGCTTGAGCCATTGTTTGATGCATCAAGTATTTCAGCTTTATTTGCTTGTTTTTGGTTGCAGTAAAACTTTGATTGCTCTGTGTTTTTGAGCCAGGAGTCACAGTTCTTACACAAACAATCAAGCTAAGGCATTTAATGAAGTCATTAAAATTAATTATTTTGGGACATAAGTACCTGCTGTTTGTTTTCACACAAATCAGATTTTGATCTTTTAATAAAGTAATTTATGTGTTCAGACGTCAGAAAAAAATACAATGATTAAAGACATGATTTAGACATTATAAAGTAACATCATCTGAATTATTGACTGGCCAAATTGTACTTCTTACGAAGTTAGACTCTGGAGTTGCCTAGTTCATTTAATGAATGCACCTAATTAATGTACTCTTAATTTCACTTGCCATCAGGGCAGAAGCCATTAACAGTGATGTAACATACCGAACCCTGAAAGGATCTTTTTTCCAGCAACACTCCATCTATCACGAAACTGATTCTGTCCCCGATTACCACCATGTCACTTTTACTAAACGGGGTCTTTGCCATAGAGAAATATGAGCAATATGAGAGCAAATATTAATATTCTCCCATCTGACCTTATTAGAGGATATCTAAGTGTAAACCCTCTCTCAGCGGAGGAGTGTTTGAGCTGAAATTGGTAGAATTTGTTACTATGGAGATGGGTGCAGAACAGATCTGTTTTAAATCTCAGTCTGTGGAGGCCAGACACAAAAAGTTCAGGGGTGATGTACGTGAGAGTAAATATCAAATATATGTGATGTGATATATGAGCAAGTCTATTTTTTTTTTTGACAGCAAAAGGGTATATTGGATTCTGTTGAATGGAATGTCAACCACCAGGGTCTCAGGTGTGCTTGTACACGGATCTATCATGGTAAAACACAGGGAAAATAGCTTGTCGTATCTGAAGAAATTGAAGAAATCTCGCTTATTTTCATGTGGTCTCACCACATTACAGAATCTGTATAGAATCCAAGTTGGAGCGAATCACGAAGTAAATAGATAGAGAGATGGAATCAAAATGTGCATTTTCTGGTTTTGACCATTTTTTATGGATGTCTAATAGGTGGGGTAAATATCTGCTCAAGTTTGCATAAACTGCTTGACCTCTTAGAGGCCGCCAGACTCCTCCGGTGCATCATCGATATCCTCTAGAAGAAAACTTTTCTAGGAACTTTCAGCCGCTTTCATGCCAGCAACACATAGATCAATGGCCACTGATGACAAGACATGCAGACACGCTCGTTCATGTTTATTCTCAGAGCCTTTGTCCCAGACCGTCTTCAGATGCCAAACTTCACAGCGGCTTGTTCACGTCTCTACAAGTCTGAGGGGAAATTAGATTAGACTCTTGAGTTGGTGAAGAGGCCTCATAATGCACAAAGCGCAGAATAGAAAATGCTTCCAGCGGTACCACTGTTTCTATCTGTGGTATTACTCATAGGCACACACAACTGCTCTTGAACTGCCTGCCAGTTCTGGGAATTGAAACAGTCAACAAAGCAGTTGATGGTGATGTTAAACTTAGAAACATAAATCATGCTGCATGTAAACTTTCACTAATTAAAATTAATATACTCTCTCACGCTTCTGGTACGGTTTATAATGGAATTGAAGGCAAAAACAGTCATAAATTCATAGCCAATTCAGCAGATGCTTGTAATTAGAGCAAAGTACAGAACAATCGATGTTTAGAAAGGATTTGCTGTTGATTAAATCTGTCACACCTATACCAATACCATACCGATCATTCGAATACCTTGACTTTGTTATATGCCTTATGCTCAAGCGCACGGATAAAGCTTGCGCAAAGCACTGGCAAAAGTAGCCTAATGATTATGAATGTGTTGGGAAAAGCAAGGAGACATTTTAATTGCAGTATAGTGAATGTGGACACTCCTTTCAAGCTTCTATGCCTATTTCTCATGTCTGTTAGAAAGTAGCCTATACTCAGAGTTCCGGGTCACTTGTGACAGTGCTCCAGTTTTTCTTGCAGTTGAAGACGGAGCAACTTTCTGCTCTTAACTTTTTTCACTTAATGAGTGTGTCCACATATGAAATGTTTACATACGTTTTATTAAATTAAATTCAGTACACATTGTGTGTATGAGTCTTTAATTTTGGACACTATATTATGACTTAATATGGATAACTCCCAAATATTAAAATTCTGTTTTCAAAAGAATATTGGTAACTACGTACAGTAGTTCAGTGGATCCTATTGACTTCCATAGTAATTTTTCCCCACATTACCCATTTCTTTCAACAACCCTTTAAGTTTCAAGTCATTTCACATCAGTTGCTCAACAAAAATGACAGTAAAAAGATGCTGTAGATGTAACAACAGCTTGATTCATAATCATTACTCAGGCACACAGCAGGTCTGTTTACAGCAGAGCAGGTGGGGAGATCTTTAGCAAGGGTCGACTGACCTGCAGGGTTGTTTGTCATGTGATGGAAGCCAAGTCACGTTTGCTAATGAAATAGTTGGCAGGCTCAGTGTACGAGTGACATTTGTGAGCTGTGCAGCGCTCAGCCAGGACAGAGGGTTGGTCATCCGGAGGGAAATGGTTCTGGTGTACCATCAGCCAGCCATTCTAGTTAAACGCCATCACGCCCCAGGCCAGTGAGAGTGTGGAGACACTGATAAAAAAAAGCGACCAAGAGAACAGAACTACTGAAGCAAAGGGAAGAGGCCATTTTAGAGGATTTTGAAAGATTTATGCGAAAGACTTAATATATATATTAATAATAATAATTAATAATAATTTTGAAATCTGATTATTTGTGTATCCTATTAGAATCTAATCTAAATGATTGACTGTTCACACACTGTGTATCATAACTGTTTAGATCTGCATTGGTTTCTGGCAATGATATTGCAGTTGGTATGTATGCCTGCGCCAAAAACAACAGCAACAAGAGTTTGCAAAACAGATGTTGTCTTGCAACATAACAACATGTTGCCGTTGCGCTGGACCATTTACATTTAATGAGGCAGTGGCAGAAACTTGGAATGCGCTCGATTTATTCCATGCTGCTGTCTCTTTTTTTTACATTTTATATGGTGTGAGAAAGTAACTTGTGCCGAGTTCAGACTGCACGATTTTCAAAGCAGTCGGGTCTCTGTTCTTTTCACACTGCATTAGGGTTGTGACGGTGAAGATATTTCTCACCGGTTAATCGACGTGTGACAACACCGGTAATACCGGTGTCACCGGCAGGGGCTTTTAAATGGCTAATTTAAAGGCAAACAGTAAAATGCGCACGTTTTCACGTGCATACATAATTATTGCAGCATTTGAGAGGACTACAGACTACTTGATTTGTATACCTTCTTTTTCAGAGGACTTATATTTTAATTATGTATTGGTAATAATAGACAGTTTAAACAAATTTGGGAAAAAGTTTTTTAGAAAATATCTTCCTACCCCACCTTTAAAGGTGCATAGCGCAAGTCTCTGAATTTTTGCAGAACCATGCCCCCTCTGGCGACAAGCGAAACTGCAACCTCGAGATGTGCACGCTCAATACTTCAATTATGATTGTATTATTTATTTTACTGTACATGATTATAGAGGCAATCACAGTAATCAGAGAAGGACTCATTCAGCCCATCAGGCAATTGTTTAAGCATGTATGGGTTCAGAAAAAATTGTATTTTTAACATGAAATGTTGCTCAATACACCTTTAAGCAGGTTAGTATTTTCACCCCCAAAAATAGTTTTAAGCCAGTTATTTAAATTGTTTGTTGTATGTGTCTGTAGGAAATTCAGTTTACATTTCCAAACATTTCTTTTAACATTAATTGTAATAATCCGTGAGATTTTGTGTGCACAAAAGGTTTGACAACCGCCGGTCTGCTCCACACGGAGATCGAGTCCATCTTGGATTACATAAAGAAACAGAAAAAACTGAGACAGTCTAAATCAAGAACTGCGGCAATGTTTCCAAGAAGATTGAAGGACCAAACACTGCAAAGCTTAAGTACTGTGAAAAGTTTTAGGCACTTAAAGTGTAGAAATGCAGTTAAGTGAGGATGCTTTCAAAAATATTGTCTTAAATAGATTTAATCAATTAACTTCTATTAACTACTAAATCAAATCAATATTTGTTGTGTCCACCCTTTGTGTTTTAAACAGCTTTTTTCAAGGTACATCTGCACATCGTTTTTCAGGTAGCCTTGTAGATCGGTTTCTTCAAGCATCTTGGAGATGTTGCCGCAGTTCTTCTGGATTTAGTCTATCTGTCTTTGTTTTTCTGTTTCTTTAAGTAATCCCAACGCATTCTCATCCTCAGGCATCATCTGAACTGACACTTTTGACCATGTCTGACGCACATGGCAACCTTCAGAGTCCGTTAGATGACACGGGTAGGTTTAGGTATGGGGTAGGGTTAGGGTTAGACCACTAGGAGGCGCGTCTCATATTGACGCTAAAGGGTGCCATGTGCGTCGGATGGTCAAAAGCGTCAATTAGATGACGCCTTGGGATGAAAATGGGCTGGTAATCCCCAGACAGACTCGATGATGGTGACATCAGATCTCCGTGAGGAGCAGACCGGCTGTTGTCAGACTCCTTGTGCATACAAAAATCTCAATTAATTACAATTAATGGTACAATTAATGTTTGTAATGTAAACTGATATTTCCTGATACACTACAGCAAAATATATACATAACTCATTTAAAAGCTAATTTTTTAAGGTGGAAATACTAACATGCCAAGCATAATACTGTACATTGCTAAATTCATTTAATAATAACAATACATATTTTTTTAATGCATTCATTCATTCATTTCTCAATGTACATGTGATGACTGATGAGTAACTGATGAGCATTTATAAATTAGGTTCATAATTGCAAAACTATATGATGCACATAAATACTGAAAAATGTACTATACCAACAGTCAGCTGTCTGAACAATAGCAAACAAACAACATATTTGTGTTCTCCCTGATGCAATATACACCCTTCATGACCATATGGAGATGTAGCAGTATCCAGCACTGCAGTTTCCACTGGGTCGAAGATCAAGCAGCTGGCTCCACGTTACAGGCGCCTGAAGAAACCTTTCTTTAAAGCTTTTCTCACGTTGCTCCATCGATCCTTCCCAGGCCTGTGATGCCTCATGCTGTGCTGTCTCTTCAGCAGGAAAGCCAATACAGAGACAGGAGACCACTGATGGGCCCTTTCCACACGACTTCCTTTATGTTTGAGCCAGTCATGCTGGCAAGCCGTGGCTGCTATAACGAGCCACTACAATCCTGAAGATCCACTGGATGGATTCTTTAGCAAAACTTCATTGAAAAATTGTTGCCTAAATCAATCCAAGCTGCTAGATGTAATTTAAGCAGTAGCCTACCTATGGGTCATTGCTGCAGTACCCTTTAAAGATTAAAATTATTGTGTAATTTAAATAAATATTTCTATAACAGGGTTCATTAGATTTTCAGAAGTATGCACTATAATTTTAATGATTCTTTACACGAAGGCAGGAATATGAACAGGGTGAAAATAAAACATTAAAGATGTATATGAGTTGAAATAATACTTTTTTTTCAAGATTCTTTGATGAATACATAGAAAAATAGAAATAAACATTTATTTGAAATAGATTATTTGTAACCATTTAAATATTTACCGTCACTTCTGATCAGGTAATTTTCATTGCTGAATAAATAAATAAATAAATATATTTTTTATATCTTTTAAAAATGTCTATATTATAGGACAGAACTCGCATTTATAAAAGCCTTCTTAAATGGCACATTTATTTAGAAAAGACAAATGAAATGCAGATGGCACAAATAGAAGTAATTTGCACATTTAAGGCTGAAGTAAATTATCTTTAAACACCAACAAGGTCTACAATATATGTGAATTGTGAAACATGGTTAATGTTGATGTATGATGTGCAAAAATTCTTTAGAAAATCCCACATTAAGTGAATGAAACTTGTCAACTCATGTTCAAACTATATATATTCATTACATGTAAATGTAATGGTGTTGTACATAAAAAAATATTATTTATTATCAATTGAATTAAATCAGCATATTAATTACATTAATTCTATAGTCATCTCAATTTGTACACTGCTAAAGTTATAAAAGCTTTTCTGTTTTAAGTTCTGTCAGTATATCAATGTACGTTTAGTTATTGGCAAACACGTGTTTTGTAGAACCCTAATAATAATGTTGGCCTGGTCTTTGTTAATGAGAATTATCATTCCTGGTTGGAGATCTGGTTATTACATATCCTGTCACAATACTAGCATGCAGTCTTGACAAGTCCTTGTTCATAATATTATAACGTTTTATTGAGACTGGTCATTTAGCCCAGCTCACACTGTGACAAAAAAGCATTATGACATGTCCTCCAATTGTTTTAAATGCATGCATTCATGCCTTAATGGTCCTTTTAGAATATGAGAGAGATAACTGTATAGTTATCCTGCTGAGTCATTTGGATTGGCAAAAATAGCTGTCATACCTTTTGTTCTTGCCTCACTACTAACATTTCTTTCAGTGCTGTTCAGTCCTGCATATATACATGACTTAAAAGGGAAAGATAAATACTGTATTTTTGTAACTGTTTCATATACATGAAAAGCAGTGCCCTACAGAATCAAACAGCAGGATCAGAGCTCACAATGCAACGTCTGTCAGGATCACACATCATTCTCACTATCTTAGTCTGGAAGTATTTTATTCTTCATAGTAGACTGACGTTTTCTTCCCTTAAAAGGAGTCAGCCATGCATGCTTTGATAGTGACTTATCTTTTCCTGGAGTCTGAGCTCAAAGATTCCTTACTGTAGAGAGCTTTACAGGCAAAGCAGATGCATCAGTGGTGATCTTGTGTAGAGTACAAACATCCCCATGTCTCATTTACTGTATGAGTTATAATTATAGAAGCTGTGATATGATGAGGGAATGTGGGGTTGTTAAGACGATATATAATTTAATAGCATAATCTTTCATCTTGGTGTCATCACCAGCTTGCATCTTCCTTAGCATCTGCTTTCTTTGTACGTACTTTAACAAGACGTGATTTGTTTCCACGTAAATTAGAGGATCCAGCATGCTTAGCCACACATATATTATGCAAAAGAGAAAATCAATGTACAGAAACATGGGATTATTCTCAGGTTTAGTTAATTTATTTCTCTTTTAACATCTGCTATTTCATGTGCAATTACTGTATTTTTTTTCAGCAGGGCCATCTCATAAAACAAACAACACTCTATTGCAACATTTACCACCAAAATGATTTGAAAAATATTTACTATATTTAATGTATAAATACAGTATATTATAAAATATTTGTATGTTGTACTGAACATTATATTGTATATTTAAATAATAATAATAATAATATGAAAATATTCTAGAATATTATAAAATATTATAATAAAAAATAATTATTATATATTAATTGAATTGACAAACCAATACAATGATTAATAATTATACAAATATTAATAAATATTCATGTTAAATGTAAAAGTTTGGTATTTGATCAAATTATGTAAATCTTTGATCAAGCAGTCCTCTGTAGCTATACATTACAGCACCAGAATGATGTTTTGGTGAACAAAAAAAATAGTTTCTTCATTTTGAGTGTGTTGTTTACATGCAGTATGACAGATGATGCAGTCCACAAGCGGTCTAATGTGATTACGACACTTAAAAGAGAAACCATCTGCCACAGAAAGAGGGACCAAGCTGTTTTCGAATCTATTTTCCGGCATTGGTTTTCTTGAATCTGTGTAAGTGGCCATGCTGTGCACTAGCGTTTGCCCTTGTTTTGCTGTCGATTTAGTGGTGCTGTGTGAGAGTGTGTCTGTCAGAAACCATTTGCATTCTGTGAAGGACAGACAAGACAGCAACTCCTGAAACCCTGACACCTGAAAAGTCAATGAAAACCTTTCAATAATAATGATACAGGAACAGAAGATGCTTTTCACTTGACATGCAAGCTGGAGTGTTTTTTGTTGTAATGATTGCTTTTCCTGAAATCACCACCATTACACAAACAACAAGATCACAGGTCTCAGAGTGCCCTGTACTAAATTTGCATGCAGGAATGAGGCTGTCAAACGTGTGCATTAGCTTGACATCTTAATACAACCTGATGTTCCCGAGAGATACTGTACAAACAGCTCGAGCTTGTAACCTGACATGTCTCATTATACCGAAATAAATAAATACATCCTAAAAGTTGTATCGATAGCATAAAGCCATAAAGGGTTAGTTTACCCAAAAATGAAAATTATGTAATTAAGGACTCACCCTCATGTCGTTCCAAGCCCGTAAGACCTCCGTTCATCTTCAGAACACAGTTTAAGATATTTTAGATTTAGTCCTAGAGTTTTCTGTGCCTGCATTGAAAATGTATGTACGGTATACTGTCCTTGTCATAGACTGTAAAAAATATGGACAAAGCGTTCTGTGACGTCACCCATAGACTTTCTCTGAAGAACGCGTTCGAGGCTTTTTATGGGGGGTATGGGCAGTGCCATACTGGAAAATACAAAATACAAAAGTTTTCAGAAAGGATATAGAGGTGGTATGATGTGTTTGTGTCAGATCATGGCCGAGACGTGGAATTCACTCGGCGCAGCCCGTGATCAGCTGTCAATCAAAGTTAACCTGAATACATGATCTCAACTAACGAGTTATCAAAAATTCACCCCCACAGTTGTCTAGGGGCACGCGGTAACATATTGAAGATTACAATAAAAGTCCATGGGACCAAACTGAAAACATGAATTTATGCTGTGAAAACGGGAGATTTTAACATGACGTCTCATAGAAATTTGCTACTTTCGGGACCGGCCTCCAGCGGATTTGAGATGTATTCCAGTTTAGCGCACTTCCGGGTAGGCTTCATCTTTCAGATGTATAATGTTGCCGCTTGGTCCTTGTCCAGAAATGAAATAAAGACATCATCAAAGTAGTCCACTTGACATCAAGCCGGTTAGTTAAAATGTTTGATGCATAAAAAAATTAATTTTGTCCAAAACTAATCAAAACTAGAACTTTATTCGGACATAGTACTCTCTTCCGCGTTCTGTTGTCAATCGCGTCCTGACGTGAGTATCTGTGTGTCCAAACTTCATTTACAGTCTGAGGAGACGTACACTGTAAACAAACAATCTTCGCAAACATGGATTTCGCACACAGATGAAGACTTGCATTTTTTTGCCCACCAATACACCGTCAGCAGCATCACTGCGGACTTGTGAACGCGAATTAGACAACAGAACCGAAGAATTAATATAATGGATTACTGCATTTATATAGCACTTCCAGGTCGCTATATAAATGAATAAATTATAAGGCGCCATCCAGTCGTCGGGAACAGCTGGGGTTAGGTGCTCTTGTAAACTGATTCTAAAGCTGCAGTTTGTAGTTTGTCCTCTCTTGTCGCCATCTCTGTTTCTGAAATCTGCATTGGAGTTATTCTCAAGAATTATGAAATTTTACGTGGGTTGTACCTCGGCACAGCACAGCATGGATGAATTCAATGTTTTGAGGAGAATGTGCGGCTGTCAGTCACCGCGCCAGTGTGCATTCTGTCATTCGGAATCAGCAGATTCTACTTTTGGAAGTATGACCAAAACAGAATTTTCACCGGAAAATGTCATCAATAATATCCACTTTGTTCTGACCAACTAAGGGAAAAAATATAATTATATTTCATTTAATAATACTAAAATAATTGTTTATGGAATTTTTGAAGAAAACAAAATCATTAATATGAACAGAATCCTTGAATTATATCCAAACCCTCCATCTCGCAAAGTGATATTAAGATGCAGTTTCTTACCCAGCTCTTAGCTGTCAAAAACAGATAATACAGTATAATTGTTAAAATGTCTGTTTATACATTTTATAAGTACAAATCTGTTCCTGGCATATCTAGTCCAAGCTGAAGACTTTCTACTAATCTTGTGAGTTTACATTTTGATAATCTAGCTATTTAACACTTTTTAGTTTTTATAAGATTAGCCTTGCCTCTTTCTATTGTTATATGAAGGGTTTCTTACAGCAAAACAAAATGTCAAGAGGGAAGAGTAGACCTAGGCATTATACAGTGATGTTTGGGCTCTTCATTCCATGCTACCATCACTCGGATTTGATAAACATAGTGCTTTCATTAAAGAAAAGACAAGACAGAGTAGATGATGAAATCTACTGTCTGTGGTGAAAGCATACTTATGATGTGGAGAAGACTTGAAGCACATCAAGTCGAGTGTGAGAGGCACTTCAGAATGTTGCAGGAAATGTCATAAGCTCAGTTAATTACTGCTTCACTCTTGAAAAGAAAAATACTCCAAACATAAAGATGCCATCATTATACTACAGAAATAACTCATACTGACCATATTTCAGTCCTCGGATTCAGCAGAATGTTTAGATGAAAGTACTGAGCTCACTTGTGTTGGAATTTTTATCTGCAAGTCTATTTTTATATGAAATTTTTCATGTGATCAGTACCTACTTCACAGCAATGCAGATGAATGAAATGAACGCGTCTGCTGTTAAGCCTCATGTTCTGTTTGGGGTCATTGTCAAACCTTAAGGCTGTTTAAAGAACTTCAAGTGCGATATTTATACCACAAATTTAATTTGTTATTTCGTGCCATTTAGCCACTCAAAAAAATAGTTTTTGCCTGTATAATGGTAAAAAGCTTTAATGGTAAAAAGTGAAATATTTAAGAGATGCGAGTTAATCTGAAAATAAACAGTGCCATTGGTAGACAATCTCAAAATCTAAGGGCTTTTGTTGATGTGGTGTGATTCTAGAAAACCTTCAATGTAAAATATTCCTGTAATAAGTAAATAAATAGTGATGATTGTACTGCATTATGGGATTCAGATTGATTAAATATTTTTTCATTTGAAAAAATTTAATTGGACAAAACTAGTAATATATTAAATATTAAGAATTATTGTGGTAAGCTGATTGTTGTTTTTGCTTGTTGCATTGGTGGTGTTATTTTTTTGTCCTTTAAATTAAATTAATAAATAAAATAATGAACAAATAAACACACAATAAATAAGGAGAATTGCTTGCATTTTTGTAGAAGATTAAGCTTAAAATCTTAAAGGGCAACTCCACCCATTTGCATTAAGCTTTCCATTGTTAGAAACCCAGTTATACTATTGAATGGTCATGCAACACTTTATCATTATCCCCTGAGACGAGAGAAATCTGCTATTTACCTTTTTCACTTCCTCCAACAATGACGCAAAAATCGTCATTTTACGTCATTGTTGGCGGAAGTGTAAGAGAGGGCGATTTCAGTAAAAAACTACAAGCCCGAGTCCCCACCCTTTCAAACCCGCCAGTGGGGGTTGGACCTATTGCGCTAACAGACCTATCACAAGATCAGTGCCAATGCGTTTGATTTCACCTGGCAGAAGCGTTTTGAAAATGTGGACGAAACTCACTGAATGCGCTGACGGATGCGTTATGGAGGATTGGGATTAACATTACACACTTTTTTGGACGCTAAGCTAGCAGGCTCTTGTTCTGTGGAGAAAGCTGAGTGGTCAGGGGTTACCGTCCTCTTTTCCTGCACATGTTCCGGCCGTCAATGTCCGGGATTCAGCTTTAATTTCTGAAGTCGCCATTCATTGTTTACATGTAAGTTACAGCTTTTGTTTCAATCTAACTCAATTCCTTATGATTGGTGAAATCTGAGCTGTTGTGTTTACATGAACGCCCAAACAAGTGATCGGTTGATGCGTTTCAACATTGCTAAGAAAATTCCTGTCTACCTCCGTGAGATATCAAGAGACCGGTAACTTACGTCTTAGGTGCCGCTGTCATCGTGAATCATCGCCACCGGCCTGACGCCGTCATGCAACGGCACGGCACTCATCCCAGTCTCAACACAGTAAGATTCTGGCTCGTCTCGCAGCCGTTACATACAGCTCGCACTCGTTCCGCTCTGCCACAGTGAACATGATGAATGACGACTGTAGACGCAAAAGCCGAATCGCGGACATTTCAGGCGAATCTCTGAAACACATTTCGAGACAGACTCATACACGGAAAAATCACTGCAGTAGACTGTTGTTTACATACTGCGAGGTTAACGGTGGCAGATGGCCTCCTCAGGCAGCGAGCAAATGAATTCTGGGAGTTGATGTTCTTCATTCACATAAGCCAAAAATACATTTTCTGTCTTTTCTCAGTCTAGAAAGCTCCGAATTAAAAAATAATTTCACATTTCTTCTACATAAATGACCCATTTTAAATACACATTCATCTTTCCAGAGGTGGAATTGCCCTTTAAATTTATTTCAAGCATATTTTATGCAGACATTGCTAAACATATTATTTGCAGCTCTTATATTTACTAAGATATAAACATATTTCATTATCAGTTCACAAAAAAACATTGTGAACACTGCTGTGCAAAGGCAAAACACAGTAACCAAACCAACACTAGAGTTTAGAAAACTGACTTTGGAGTTCTCGGATTTAATTTTTAATTATTTGATTTCTCTGAACTAGCTAGAAATTATTTGATTTGACTGCCTAATTTGATTTCTCTAGAGACATATTAGAACTATCTTTCAGGGGGCAGATCATAGTGTAAGATACCAGATTTCATGTGTCCATGGCATCCACTGTATAGCTTCTTTCACCCTAAAGGAATGTAAAACATGAATAACTCAATCTGCTTTTCACTAGCACCTAATACCTGCATTTCCTTTTTGTCTTAGCTTTGGAATGTAGACCTTTTTTGTATGATTGTCGTCCACTTGACACCATTAAATCCCTTTGAATGTTTTTTTTAAAGAGCCAATACACTTGGGCCTTTTGACTGTAAAAACGTCTTAATAGAAGCTAGAATTACTTCACACATCAAAAGAGCTTCTTGCATTGTTGGTTCTTTTGTGCTCCTGTCACATGATGGATGATGTGACATGATTATATTCAGATGAAGTTGTCATCACATTCTCCACAAGGGACTGAACGTCTTTCAGTAGGATTGGATTAGATTGAATACCCTTGATGCTCACTTGAACTTAAACTAAAGTAAACATGCAGCCAGAAAGCTCTGCTCGACATTCTGTGTTCATCATGCTAAATATGTTCACATCAAGATGTTCTTTTTCTCATGGGTGCAAAAGACGCAAGGAAATGGTAATATACATAAGTGCCTGGTTTCCTTTTGATGTGGGATACTATTTGAGTGTTATTTGTTTCTGTTTCAGCACAGCTGATACTTCAACATTACACTCCACCATGGCCACTTTTATACTGAAACATCATCTAGGGCCTATTTAAGTTGCAAATGAAGGCTGGTAACAGGCAGCATTGCTAAAGCTGGCCAAATCCAGATGGAGCCTGGATCCGAGCCTACCTATACACAAGCTCACAGTGGCTATTCTTGGAGTCAATTAACCTTCCTCCCTTCAGCTCTGTAAGTGGTCTGGACTGTGCAGCAATTTTATGCAAAAAGTACTTTGTTTTCCACTTTCAAAAAGATTTTCCACTAATCTCTCTCTCATTAGATCCAGCCGTCCATCCATCCATTCATTTATCCTTCCTTCCTTCTGTCTGTCCATCTATCCATCCATCCATCCATCCATCCATCCATCCATCCATCCATCCATCTAATCCCATAAATTTGATCATGGGGATGGTTCCTCTGGGTTTACCATGCAATGTGTGTTTAAAATTGTGCAAAATGTTTTTGTGAAACACATTTCTTAAGCATTACAAACTCGTAAAGAATGTGACACTCATGTCACGGTCAGCCTCTTACTCTTCCCAGACCTACACATATTGCATTTACACAGGTTTCAAGTTCATATTGCTTTGGTTACTTCATCAGCATGGAGCCTGACACTGTACAGCCATATTCAGAGCTGGTTATCCTGTGATATTGAATGTCCTTCACATTTTGTTCACAATGACCCTGAATTGCTTTTTAACAGTCACTGAAATGATTGCACTGTTTCACTAAACAGGGAACACCAATTACCAAAAAGAAGAAAAAGAAACCCTATTCATTTCACAATTTGTGAAAATGTCTCCAATATTAAATTTGAGTTCCAGCTTTGTGACCAATACTGGATGTTTTGCCACATACTGAACGTTTTAAATGTTAAAATTGAAAATATAAAACATAGACTATACTGTTATTTGAATTATTTTCAATAATTGCAGATGGAAGATAACACAGACAACATTTAAAACATATTTCTTTTTATCAGGTTAAAATTTGATTAATCACTCAACTTAATCTGTACCTCTCACCGTCGGTTGCGCATATCCGCTGTGTTTTTTTTTTTTTTTTTTTACAAACACTTTTTACTTGTGTTTGTAGTTCCTTCTCCAAAACGACATGGGTTTTGGGCAATATTAGCCGTTATAGTGATCACATGGATCCACGCTTCGAAAATCTACTGGAAATAGTAGACCATGCGGGGACTTCCTGAATACTCTACACACCATACTATGCTTTGGGACACACTTATTCTAATCTCACATGTTTGGGATGGATACACGGACATTGAGATGCAGAGCTTATCAGCCCGGCATAGCAACATTAGCTGATCCAATGGCTCAAGCTTGGGTTGTACCCGGCAAGAAAAAGAATGAGTCAGAATGTAGTTAAGATGGGCTTGTGGTCAAGTGCCCCAAAGTCTCTATAAATCCTCTGGAGAGGCGGACAGCCCAGACTGATTCCTGATTCCCATTCATCTCAATGACAGTTGCTCAGCTGGTGCGAGATCACCCCACAAATAAGTGATTTGACATCCTGCCATCTTAAATGTGTGAGGCTTCCAATGTCATTCGATTCCAGATTTTCTTTTTGAATGGGGTTATGTTAAATGGCTGAAATCAGGTCTGTGGTGAACACAAGCTCAAGAAACTCAAGAAACGTTTTATTCTATGACATAAAATACATCAATATTACTTCACTCTGGATTTTTTTTAGCCATTACGTTTCTTGAAATAAGCAGTTAAATGTGACTACAAAGGCAGACTAGGTGATTAAATGTTATCACACCGAAAAGGTAAACGGATTTACAAATTCCGTATTTACAGCCTATACTGTATATGGTTTGACCGACGCATAGCTGTCAACATTGAAGGGAGATTTCCGGAAACGAGGCTGAATCCATCCCCAAAATAAGTTTTTTTTGTTTTTCACGATTGTTACTTTCCAACTTTTAAAATAAAGCACTAATCATTCAAAGTCTAAAGAGTTTATAACTAGCCTACATATGTGTGAGAGAGAAAGAGACAGTGTGTGTGTGTGTGTGTGTGTGTGAGAGAAGAAAGAGACTGTGTGTCATTAAAAAAAAAACACAGAGAATGTTTAAATACAAATATCAGCTTACGAGGGAAACGGGGAGGCTGCTTCTGCTGGAGATGATTGGGAGAGGTCTCTGCACCTTTACCGATCAGAGCGCGCACTGACACGGAGTAAAGGCCAATTTATACTTCTACGTAGGATGCGCGCAGTAGGTACGGCGTAGCATGCGCACAGTCGCGTGCCCATATTATAGCCTGACGCGCACCTCCTCAAAAATGTAACTACACGTTGCGACGACGTGGACCGCAAGGTCGGTGATTGGTCAGTTTGGTAGCATCGCATTTCCTCCTACGTATTTCTGCACGTACCATCTAACGCATTTCCACACGTACCATCTTCTCCGATGTCTTCTCTCATTTCTGCCTTTCAGTTTTAGTAATTTCACTAAAATTAACTGTTTTCCACCTCAATAAGCTCCAACTCCAACATGATCCACTCTCTTTCAGTCGCCATTGCTTGTAGTAACCTAGCCACGAGGAGTCTAAACACATTAGAACATTAAAACCCTCTGCCGCCAACTAGCATTTCGGAGCAGTACTGCAGAGCAACCAAGACCTGAACGCAGAAGTGTAAATGCTCACAACGGCGTCAGCCTACGTGCGTAGCCTCTACCGGCGTAACCTCTACTCGGAAGTATAAATTGGCCTTAAAGACTGAGACGCGTCTACACGAGCACGGTAAAAATGACGCATTGGGTGTGCAAGACCGGCAAGACCTCTTTTCGCTTAGCTGTGGGAATGGAATTTAGTAATAAATAATTATAAATAATCTGTATTCATATATAGCGCTGATAACAACAATGTTGATATTTGTAAAAACAAATGCATATATTAATCATGTAAATTTCCTGCACCTGTAATAGACGTTCCAGATGAGGTCTAAAAAAATGACCCAGTTCAATGGTCAAATGTTAAACGTCAACATGATGTGTCAAGTTGGGTCACGGTTGGGTCACGGAGTTGATAAAGTACATATTATATGCACTCGAAAAATATGTACCCTATCCACGCAAAACTGTTCTTGCTGCATAAATGGCACAAGATATGACATTCGTGCTATAGATACGAACTTTCATGAGATTGGGCTCAATAATCTGCACATTCTATCCGCGACGTGTTTGCTTATTTCTGGCAGCGGCATTTACTGTAGGCTTCAAAATTCATAAAAGTTGTATTCATCTGTGATCATTATCGTGATGGACAAAATGTGCAAGTATCATAAACTTTTGTTGATCACAGAGCTTGTTTTTAGCAATAATCCAAAAGCCTATGGCAAATCCTATTGGGTTTTTGTTGAGGGAATCGGCATGATGCTAACATCATACCTGCACCACTCAATTGTAAACTGGTATGTGTTTTTATTTTATTTGAATTAAAACATACTGATTTGTAATGCAAATAGTTTTACTGAATTGAAGAAAGAAAGCTTACTTCTGCATTGCCAAGATAAGATAGGAAACAACAATTAGTGGCATTTCTAAATTTGATTGGTACCGTCGTGCTGACCGTCCAACATTAACTGGTCCATACCTATCACTTTCTGCATGTTACATCTTTATACCAGTTGGTGGCAACAAATGACTGTCTTTACCTTGTGTTATGTGACAGTGAGCTGGTTTTGAAATCAGTAATGGCTTTGACTCTTGACTGAGTGAGTCTGATTTTATGAGCCGCTAAAGGCGCAGTCACCTTAGCGAAATTTTGCGGGATAATCAATGTCCATCAAAGTCAATTTCAAACCAAGAAGCTTTCTGTGAAATGATTTTTACCTGCAAGAAAATGCTAAACAATGCCCCAGCCATGTTTTTATGGAAGTTTTTGAATAACACTTTAAAAAGTAACCAGATTTTTTTTAAAATCAAATATCGTGTTTTCGTGCTGTATCTGTTATGCAACAAAATTATAAACTACATTAAAGGACCGTTTTTAATCGAAGAATCTCTAATGTAACATTAAGATGAGACTGCATAGCTGTCAATATTTAATCTTTTCTTTTTTGAATGAATATTGAAACTGCACTTTGCCAGGCTGAAAAACTCTGAAGAGTTTTTATTCCTTCCCTCTAGCATTTTCCTTAAATCAAGAGATTAATTGAAATTGGCCAAAGGCATTGCGTTTGTCCATCTCTTTCTTTACTACTGTGTTGAAACAGAGATCTTTTTTTATTTTAGGGGTTTGAATATTCTTTTTGAAAGGGATGGATGACTCAATCACAGACCTTATTACTTGTTTCTAGAGCTTCTGGAGAAGATGTTTCACACGCTCTGGGGTTATGGTGGAAACGGGATTTCACGCTTAGATCTCGACTCGCACTATTTAGAATTTAGGACCTTGATTAAAGTCTTCCTCTTATTTTTGGGCCAATTTCATGATGTGCACTCCTCTTTGAAATATACATGCTGACTGATCTGCATATCTTGGGGAGAACGTTCATCCTTTATTAGAGCCCGTTTATTGACCCCAGGCTTTAGGAGCTCTACAATCTCAAATCTTATTTGCAATTTAGCAGATTGAATGCTTAATAACAGATTATCCATTAATAAGATGTCACAGCCCGCCCACACTATAGGTCAAGTGTGATTTATTTTTTATTTTTTTTATTTTTATTTTTTCTATCCATCTCAAGTGCTTTAACAGTTGTGATATTGCTATTGTTTGTGTGCGTGTGTAGGGTTCAAAAATAACACTCGCCATTAGATAGTTTTTTTACGTTTCTGACTGCTTGTTGACCTGCGCTGTTTGTTGTAAATTATGCAAACAAAATCACAGCAAAATATTAATACTTTTTCTTTTTACTAATAATACTGTGAAATCACTTCAAATGCATATAGGAAGTATTTATGCATATTTAGGCATGTAGTCTTATATTAGCAAACCACATTGATGCAATATAGACTGAATTTCTTTCACATGTTGTGCTCCTGCTGGACCATCCAAAACACAGACTAATTCTTCACACTTCTTTCAGCCTTGGATATGTATCTCTGAATTGCTGGCTAAGTCCCAGTGCTTACAGGAGTCCTGGCTGGTAATGAGGGTGAGCTGGGAGGCATCCTGTAGAGAGGGAGGCGCTGAAGTCTCACGGAGTTGAGATCACACTATAAAAGCCAATGTTTATTAATTTCTCCTGTCTTGGGGAAAGCACAATAGATATGGGGGGATGGTTTAGTTGTCACACTTTCTGCTAGAATATGGACTAAAATAACTACCATCGATTCATGGTAAAAGAGTAGCCATTGAACTTGACGCACAACCTACCAACCTGCTCTTTTGCGTAAACCGATCTGTTCGGTCATCTGACGGAAGCTATTTTTATTCGATAAAGTTTTAAATATGGATATTTTTCTGACATGAACACATGGCTACTTCAGAAGACCTTTATTTCACCCCGTTTTTCACCACCTTTATTCAGCCGCGTGGAGCATTAAGAAAAACTGTAAATTTTACACGTGAGATGAAACAATTTTTACAGCATGTTTTAATCTTGATTAATGTAAATAAACTGACTGATACACAGTTGGTTATTTATTTATTTTTTTGACCACTTTCATTGCAAATGCAACTGATTTGGAAATACAAAAGCACACTAAATTGAAAGATATTTACATCTGAGATATCGACACTAGAGGCGTCCAAATGCATCTACAGTAGTTTCAATGACATTATGCTACAATTAAACACAAATATGATCCGGTTCTTGGATCTGGTAATAGAATATGGAAGTTATAATTTCAATGAAATTGTAATTATATCATCATGTGAGCAATTATAAAGGCTATTTCAGTAAGCCATCTGGTAATGCAGATGAGTTTAATCACTGCTATTGTCACGTAACCTTTAGTAATGCACTTTTCTGCTCCCTATGCTGTATCATTATGTGTCTGTAGCTTCTCATTCAAGTTATAATATCAATTAAACTTTATTTATGTTCGAGACTACACTCTTTAAAGGGTGCCAATGCAGCCAGTGATAATTATCTCTTAATTCGGAGCTGACGTTTACTTTATTACAGGAGTATTTAATTAACGTTCTAAGAGGTTGAGTCTCTGACATTGCCCTGATTTCCCGATATGTTTTGTATAAATATGAAATGAAATAAGCAATGTATTTCAGGAATACTTATTGAAAATTGTCAAGTTGGCATGGCATCCATCCATCAAGTTGCAAAAGTCTTCAAGAAATGGGCGTTTAAAGCAGTGGAAAAGATGGGAGAAAACAGTACAAGTTCAGGGGACCTTGATATATTATAAAAATATAATCCTATATGACAACAACAAACTCCAAAGAATGAGGGAGCAACGCGTAAAAACAGTTAAAAGTTCTAATCATATTTTCATTACATTTATGTGTACTAAAATCTCTGAACAAATGACACCAGTTTAATACAGAAATAGTTACGTTTTGTCCATTATTCTTTGAATTTGCAATCTTTGTCTTCAGTGTATCAGAATAATTAATTGTGTTTATGATCAGACAGTATGCTGTATCATTTTCCACATATATATTTAAGAAGGCATGATGAAGTTTGTGCATACACTGCGGCTTAATGTCTAGAGCACTGGAGTATATGAAATATTAATATTTGAATATTCAAAACCATATTGGACCCCCATTGACCTTCATGCATGAAAGTAATCAAATGGCATAGGGGGAGAAAATAATTACATTTTTGGGTGAACTGTTGCTACATAAGTTCAATAGAATTCCTTCTCTTGGCAATGACCAGTTTAATTTAGCATGTTTGTGGGTCGTATGAACTATGTTCAACAAACTTGTCCGTCAGCTCTTGTTTTCCTCAGCTGGTCTAATCAATCCACACTTTGCTCCATTGCTTTGACTTTGACAGTCTATCATTCGTTGCTCCTTCACGTTACACTCCGTCAACCAACCTATGCATTCCTGTGCACAGAGAATCAGAGCCGACTGATTCAAGACTAATGTTTCCTGAGTCCGGTTATTACCGTGTGGAGATGTGGCCCTGGAATTCCATCCATCCCCCTCGGACAGGAATCTCTAATAGAATTCTCATGTGCAACGTTCCACAAAAATATCCGCAAATATCCGCTGAGCAAAAACGGTCTATATTCTCCAAATCAGCCCGACTTTCTTTATCAGCCGGTCCTGTTATGAATGAGACTTTGCAGCCCGAGCTCTCTGTTTGTCTTTTTTTTTCATGCTTGAGGGAAAGATTAATTTAACCAGAGAGAGTGGGTAATGGATTTCAGATAGGAAATTATGCTTGAATCCGTATACACTGCGATTCTGATATTTACTGTATTGCATGGCTGACTTCAGCTTCTGAAATTGGCTGCCTCCAAGCAAGAGGAAATGACAAACAGAAAAAATAAAAGAGAGAAATGGGGAAGCCGAGTTCTATGGTCTATGTCAGGCAGTCTCTCTGTTCTCTCTCTTGCAAAATACAACACCCACAAATCCTGTAATTGATACATATATCTCAAATACTGACAAATACTGCACCACCCACAAAAAGTATCAGCTAAATTCATCTGCAGCAGAAAAAGAGATGATATGGGACTATAGGAGTTTTCTTGGATCTGGTGTTTGTTTACATGTTTTGTGCATCCTGTGGAAACGCAGCATCTTCATATGTTCCATCTGTCTGGAAACAGCCACCTTCCCCCGACAAGCTGTGCTCTCCCCAGGGTTTTGCTCTGTGCCGTCTGCCCTATGACCTGTCTGTAGTTATCACTCTATCTTCTTTCTAAACCCAATTAGAACCGTTTTTTAAGTGTGAACAGTGACAATATGTTCATCATATACATGTCACTGTAGCTGAAGTGATGATAAGTCATAAAAGGGGTTAAATTAGAGCTGCTATGGCTCAGAGAAATAAGAGATTTAAAAATAAACTATTTAAAACTGTATGTGGTTGCAATTTATTTCATGATTTTACTAGAATAGAGAGCGTTCATATAAGCATTTACTTTGTTTCTTCTTTAATCCTGTTTATCTTGTTTGTTTATTTCAGTTTAGCCTTTCTTTTTTCTGTTTTCCAATTTTTAAAAAGTGACAGTATATACTTTTACATTGTTACATTTAAAGTTATATCTCAAATAACTGCAGTTATAGCTTTCTGATCATCTAAGAATCCTGAAACAAATGCATCATGCTTTCCACTTAAATCTCAATCAGAGCTCTTTTCAACATTGATAATAATAGGGAATTTTTCTTGAGCACCACCTCAGCATATATAATGCTTGGATCGTGTGATACTAAAGACTGGAGGAATGGCTGCTATAGACCTTATGCACCAGAGAAACGTGGCGCCGTCATCTTTAGAATATTATCTTTGAACTTTTTTGATTTTAAATAGTATATAATGTTGCTGTTGGTGCATGAACAGTATCTGCAAAGTTGCAGCGCTGAAAGTTCAGTGTAAGCAGAGATACCGTCTTTTAAAAATCAGGAAGTATAATTGCCTACAAAAACGACTCCGATTGGGACTACAGCTGGGTTATGGTATGTCACTAACCTACACATTTGCATCAAACCCTCCCTCAGAATATGCAGAAAATGGCATGCGAATATATCTGAGGCACGTCGACTCGTCTGGACACAGTATTAGTATGGTGTTCCTGATAATTCTTTAGGTGAGTGTATATTCATATACATTCTTTTAACTTAGTTTGATAATAATGATAACACTCACTGCAGCTGCAACTTTAAACAAACATGGTGATAAATCCCACAAATTGTAAATGGGCTGATAGCTTCATTGCACATTTTTAGGGGAGCTAAATAAAATAGGGTCTAAAAACCTATAGCTTCATAGGCTGTTTTTCATCAAGCCAAGTAAAATTTGTGGCAAAAATCATTCAAAGTGGTGTGTGTGTGTGCGTCTGGCAAACTCTACATTATGGGGACAAAATGTCCCCACAAAGATGGCAATATCTGAAATCCTTGTCCTTGTGGGGACATTTTTTTGTTCCCCATGAGGAAAACAGCGGATAAATCATACTAAGTGAGGTTTTTGAAAATGTAAAAGTGCATGAAGTCGTGTGTGATGGGTAGGTTTAGGGTTAGGCTTAGTTTAAGGGGATAGATTATACAGTTTGTACAGTATAAAAATCATCATGCCTATGGAGAGTCCCCACAGAGATATCTGGACCAGACGTGTGTGTGTGTGTGTGTGTGTGTGTGAGAGAGAGAGAGAGAGAGAGAGAGAGAGAGAGACGAGAGAAAGGTCATTAATGCTGGGCAGTATTTAAGTACATCTGACAGTGCACATTAACTTTAACAGAATCGTCTGCTTCCTCGGCTGGAGTAATTTACAGTTTAATTCATTGCTTAAGGGGGTCTCTTACCCCTTATTGACACACAGTGTTTGTTCGATGTGCTGAGCATGAGCATATGTTCTGAGTGGACACCAGAGAAAATGGATGGAGAACTGGCACAGCCTCATGCCACATCTCCTCAAACTGATTAACGTAATGACTAACCGTTTGTCTTATTTCGAATACACTTTCATTTAGCTCCAAAATGACCTTGAACATCTCCAAGCAGATGAGAGCCTGATTCAATGAATGAAATGGATGGTGTGGCAAAAGGAGGTTTCATGATCTTTCCTGTATTATGAAAATAGGAGTAAATAGCCAGCGGTGAGAAGGCTTAGTGTTTTTTAAATACTGTATAATGTATACAAAGCAGGCTGGATGCAGAGCCAGGCCAGCCTTCAGCAGCAGGGTGAATGGGCAGAACACAGAGCATTTTGCTTGTGCCGAGCCCCAATCAGCGACGGGGACCTCCATGTGATTTGTGTTTCCTGCCTGGGTCGGAATCACGCAGCTGTTGCCATCATTGTGAGTTATTGCCCCTGGTGACTCTGAGGACTCACCTAGCATCCTTCTCAGAGACTGCACCTCCAGTTTCTGAACCCCCGCTATAATGGTGTGCCGTAAAAAATGCAGGCTTCTCAAGCCTGCGAAAGCTCCCTGGTTCACTCGTCAGCTTCGCCAGCCTCACTCGGATCGATCACAGACGGACAACGGCAGCCGTCCACAGCCGCTTCTGCCATTGATGTCGACGAGGCAGCTGCATCTGTGGAGGGGACCAGCTACTTTCTGGCGTCGGACAGTGAGGATTTGGACGAGTTCTGTGGATTTCCCCCCTCTGTTTGTGAGTCGTCTGGGAAACAGGCCAACATCGAGTCAGAGCTGATGTGTCTGCTCTCACAGGTCGTGGCAAGACTCCGTAGCGCTTGACTCGTAGCGCTCTGTGTTTCTGCTACACGGCCGTCTGCTCGTAGCTCCCAGCCGCAGCCTCTGCCCGCCGTCGCTTCACGGTGCCATCAAGTCCGGGACCAGAGACCACGCTCTCGCTCTGTCGGTTTGTGCAGGTGAAGACACAGGATTTCTCTTCCGCATCGGCTTCGAAAACCGGGTGCTTCAGATTGGAGGATTATCATCCCGGTGATATGATTGAATTCAACATGGGATGGTGAAGCAAGAACCTTGGGGGGTGACATTTCCACTAAGGCCCAGTTTGCATCCACCTCCCTGCAGCACTGAATTTCCTAGACTGTGAACATTGCCTTGCATTTCCAACACAAGCATGTCTGGAACTAAAACGTGTATCAGGAATAAAATGAATTATCTGTCTCTCAAAGAGAAACCGCTAAGTTATATCACATAGCGCTAGTCTGGGCAGATATAATGAGCATGACATACGCCTGATCAAAGCTTACTAGTTTCTGTTATTGGTAAGTCCCAATACTCCTAGATGACCAATAATAGCTTTGCTTTTAACGGATATATGATGGTAATAATCTGTACAATATTGTGAGCACAATTTATATCGTTAGGAATAATAAGCTAACACTGGTCTCTGACCAAGACACCTGCCTTATTCTCCACTGGTTCTCCTCAAACCACAACCCAATTCATCTCCTCTGACCGTTATTTCTGTCTAACATTAATACTGGCATGTCCCTGTTCTCTTGGCAGCATAGCAGGCTCATAATTGTATGGCTGTGGTCCGTCATATGATTAAGTATGAGAAGAACTTCCTGAGCATCCAAAACGTCATTTGCAATCCATTGTTTTCCTGTTGTTTGAATCGGCCACTGTACCGCCCGTTAAATCACTTCCGCCACGCCCATTTTCAGACACGGTAAAAGTAAATTTCTCACAAAAATTCCTCCAGAAGCCTCTGTAGTGTATTTATAAGCATATTTTAAAGAAAATCTGGTTCACATTATTTTTCTATACATTATTTTTCTATACATTGACTAGTTGGGTTACCTAACCTGCAATATGCACTATGCAATATGCAAACATAAAGCCATTAAATAGAAAAGACTCTGAGAGGACTCAGACATCAATTTGATACGAAATAATCTCACAAGGAAGCAGACAGGGAGAAGGCTAGAAGTAGCAAACATCGTCAGAGGAAAGGGAGGGCAGGTGTGAGATGATCAGCGCAAATGCTGGCAATAATGGGGAACAGCTAAAGTAGAGTAAAGGTGTGTGAGGAAATGTGTGCGAGTGTGTGCACAAGGGAGTGTGAGAGAGACTAATTATAAGAGGAGAGAAACCTGGTTCATGACACTTGCAGCTTACACACAAGTTTTCTCTATTCAGATAGCTATCTGATTTCTTAAAATGGTTCCATTTACGTTTGGCCACATAAATGTCTCCGCAAAACTAAATACGAACTTCAATTCCTGCACTATATGCAAATTTAAAGGGTATAACTAAACCGTAAAACATATTTTTAAAGTTAATGATCTGTAAGACTGGGGCTTTATTAATGCTGTTAATTGATTCAAGTTTTTTTACATTTGGGTATAAAGTAGCGTGTAACAAAAATTCATGAAATTCACGGTTCGAGTTCTGAATACGATACACTTGTGTCAGTTCGGTACGGACCGGTAGTTTTTCGATACAACAAAAAGAAAGAAATGCCACAGAAATTTCCTTGATTTAATTATTGTTTATTATATTTTTATTAAAACTAACATTTTAAAGTATGATATATACTAGGAATAGGAATATATACTTGACTTTTCTTAGGAGCATATAAAACAAAACAGCTCCTTGGACAAAATGAAATGTAATATTGTAGTAGTTATAAACAAAGGTTTATTTTAGTTCAGATTAACATTTTAGGGCAGAAATTGTATTCATAATGTCAAAATAAAACCAACGTAATGTTATTTGAAAGTATTATAGCCTACTATTCCTGCCAAACTTCCATGGTTACAGTTAATGCAGTTAGTACATTTCCATGTAGTGTTACTACAGTAAATCCATGGTGAATGTTGCTGATCTGTGGCACTGAATAGTTCATTCATGGCACAATGTTTCTTCCTGCTTTACACGTCAGCGCTGTTTGATCCATTAATAACGGAGAAATGTGAATGTTTCTAACTAGATCTCGCAGCGATGTTATCACTTTAGTGGCGAATTAAACATTTTTTTTTTGGGAAAGATGTATTTTTGGGTAAAATGTATATTGTTAAGAGTAAAATGTATATCATGGTATTAGACAGTACAAGTAATCTTGAAAATGTGTTTTAAATAGCTTAAAAGCTAGTCTAATCAGAGCCACTTCCACAAGTAGGTTACATCAGACAGATGTAATAAAACATCAGGACGGTGAACTTGCAATGATGTTTAATCAGTTCCTTGAAGTATTTTGTCACATGTCATATTCCTCCCCAGAAGGAGTACCATATGCATAGAGACTCAACATACAACATCCTGTTCACTGTTTGCTCCTTGACGTTGTTTAAATCAGACAGGGTGTTTTGGCATGACCTTGGGTCTTTTTGTTCTCCACATCATCTGTGAATGCTCATTTCTCTCCTTCATGCCAGAGGCTGCTTACTATTAACACCTCAAAGTAGGGGTTGCCAAGCTTGCCACATCCATTTGATGTATGGATGAGAGAGAGATAGAGAGAGAGAGAGAGAGAGAGAGAGAGAGAGAGAGAGAGAGGCAATTGGATTTAAACAGACTTTTACTTTGACCAGACACAAAAAGGGCTTATGTTCTTGAAAAGGCCTGACAAAGCCCATAGTATTGTGGGATAATAAGGGATCAAGCCTGAAGATGTGAAGCACTGCAGAGACATGCAATGAAATTAATCATGCTGGAAATGTTGGATACAATCTTAATTATAATCTCACTGAAATGCTCTAAATCAATGGATTGAACGGTATAATGGAAATAGATTCCGGGACTTGTGCATCCATGGCATGATTATTAGATATGTCAAATCAAATTGGTCTACTCTATTTGCCTTGTACACATACAGTACATTTTAGAAAAAGAGGTATTTAATCATCAATGAAGGCAAATGTTTATGGTCAGTTTTAGTGATATTGATGAATAATGAGATCTATCACTGTACAGGCAGTACCAGTAATAAAACTAGTATTACTGGGTAACAAAAGCTTTGTGTTCTGGTTTTAAGTCAGTCCTATTAAATTCCAGAAAAGGAATCTCTGCTCTAAACATGGAACAGTAATTGTTGGAGTGGAAATCCAATTATTTTGCTAATGTTCAATTTTAATACGTTATGGTCAATTATACAACTAATTAGAAAGCTAATCAGAACACATCCTCTACATGTTCGGACTGCTTTTATCATTCTGACTGAATTTCATTTGAATGGCCATTTCTACTCATATTTTTCAATATTTCAATCATCTTGCAGCTGAAATTGTAGCTGTGTGAATTTGAGGTAATTGTATTCAGTTCTGAATTCATATTAACTCTGTTACAACAATATTTGCAATGGCATTGAATCTCAGTAAAGCAATATTCATTTGATATTTGGTAATATTTTCATAGCATTAAAAATCAGTAGTCAGTAGTTTTTAAAGAAATTAATACTTTTATTTCAAAAGTGATTGTAAAGATATTTATATTGTTATAAAAAAATATTTTTTAAATATATGCTCTTCTTCTGAACTTTCTATTTATCAAAGAATTGTTACTTTTTTATCACCGTTTTTATCACTGTAAGCAGTATTGAATAGGGGTGGGAATCTCTAGGCACCTCACGTATTCTAGTTCACTGATTACGATTACAGGGCTTTGGATTCTGATGCTAAATCGATTATCTGAATCTTTTTGTGTGTGTGTGTGTGTGTGTGTGTGACTATAAATACTTTGCTTTAAAAGTAAAAAGTAATGACCCATGAAGAATTGATAATATATTTAATTAACATTGCAAAGAACCAACAGGAAAGTAAATGTGTGCCTGAACTAGCAGCATACTTGTTATCCATAGTTTTTTCTCTCTCTCTCTCTCTCTCTCTCTCTCTCTCTCTCTCTCTCTCTCTCTCTCTCCTGGAAGTTGGAGGGGACCAGCAACTGTTTGGTAACTCACATTAAAAAACAAAAAAAACAAAAAAAAACCCTCTTTTGTGTTCAGGACAAGAAAGAAATGAATACAGGTTTGGAACAACATTAGAGTAAATAATGACAGATTTTTTTTTTTTTGTGAACTATCCCTTTAAGGACGAGCGGCAGTACTATTTACTCCTGTCGCTTTTAGACCAGCAAGTGACGCGTTTAATATAGACGCATATTACACCAGATTTTCTCTCAAATGTTTGCTTTCACTTTAGACATAGCCAATTCTGTTTATGTAAACATTGTATGTGTTTAACAGTATTAGCATAAGACTCGAAAGATAACTTAGTCCAGTGTTCAGGCGCTGTTTGACAGGCTTCTAGTGCCTGTGTGAGCGTCGGGAACAGAGCATCAGCACGTGAATTAAATGTTTAACCGGCATGGCTTATGCAAATAATGAACTTTTGTGAATTGCTGTGTCCCGTACCTATTCATTAACGTGTGATGTATAGGCTACGTCACGTTGTACAGTTGAGACAGATGCGCCAGAACTGAACTGATAGAATGCACTGTAACACGATGCTACGATATTTCTTCAAAAGCAGATAGTGGAGACATTTTAATCATCCACGATCATCAAAAATCGTGCTATCGCACACCCCTCCACACGTCAGCTTTCAACGAGGAGGGTGTTTTGGATTCTGCGCTCAGTCATCGCGTCTGCGTCTCTGTTATGTGCATGCCACAGATGGTTCGGCCACTGCACTTCTGCGCTTCAGAGTTCCGTCTTTCACGTCTGCGTCAATATTACGTTATTATAAATATATATAAAATAATACTTTTTTTTGAAAATCGATTTTTGACATTTGTGAATCGATTCAGAATCGTCCACGTCCGCATCGCGATGCATCTAAGAATCGATTTTTTCCCCACCCCTAGTATTGAAAGCAGTTTTCAAAACTAATCAAAGTATCTGAGCAGCAAATCAACATTTTAAAATGATTTCTGAAGGATCATGTGGCGCAAGACGAGCAATGTCCTGATTAAAATTCAGCTTTGTCATCACAGGAATAAATTACAATTTAAAATGTATTCAAATACAGTTATAGAGAACAGTTATTTAAATTGCAATAGTATTTCAAAGTTTTACTGTTTTAACTGTATTTTTGATCAAATAAATGTAGCCATGGTGAGCAAAGGACTTTTCAAAACATAAAAAAACACACTTCAAATGCAAACTTTGTTTGAACAACCTCAAACTTTTGAACAGTAGTATGTTCACAGTTTACTTAGTGCAAATATTCAAAGTTTAAAATTTGATTAAAAAGCATGTGAATGTTTTTCACAAAAAAGTTCATGACAAACATTTGTATACCCATGGATTCATTCCAAATGCAAGTTAGGAGAATCATTAACAGTGAAGGCTAATCTATCAATCTTCTGTAATATCAGAAACAGCTTGATTAAAGGAAGCAACACTTTCCATGCAATGATAGTTCTATACAAGCAGCTGGGTTCAAACCTTTTCTGCAATACTTAAACACCTCTACTGTCAGTGTACCACCAGACTCTCAAGTACTTGACAAGAAGGCTAATCCATACAATCAATGTCACTATAAATCAAAATGTACAAAGCTGGTACAATCTTAATAAAATTACCTGTAATCTTGCATGGTCGTGTTTCCCCATCTTACTGATTTTATTGGGCAGCAGAATGAGAAATGTGGGAGATGCTGTAGATTGTGAGCAGACTTTATTCTTTTTTAAATTGTGAAAAAAAAGAAATTGTGTGATTATGCTATAATGTTTTATACATTTTTAATTTACATATATTTGCAGTATTGCATGTAGATGTTAGTATGATATGGTTTTGTTTTAATTACTCAAATATTTGTTTGCTGTCTTTTTGCTGCTGATTTTGTTCCTTTGAAAGACATTTTAAATAAAAGCAGCTGATAAATGAATAAATGTAAATGTTTGTAAAACTTTCCCAATGACTACATTTTAGCTGTAGATGCAATTGTTGTGAATGAGCTGTAATAGCCAAACTGGTACTTTTACAGCAATGTAGCACCACAAGGATCTGTTTTAGGCCCTTTGTTATTCTCAATGTATATGGTGCTACTTGGTAATATTTTGAAAAACATGAGATTCAAAACTGTTGTGGTGATGGTTCTCAGTTATATATTTCAGATGAAATCTCTAAATGATCCAATTTGTACTTGAATACACCTTGTGGGTGCAACCTGGACACATCGTCAGTGACGTTCCCGTGATCATAGGGTGTTTCGGGTCTTACATCAGACACCCTTCACTCGGCCCGACGCAGCCGGTGATCAGGCCCCGACTTGTTTCCAGATAGAGCCCTACGCCATGTGTCCCCCCTCCCTACCCAGAGCCATTGTGCAGCCTTTTCAGCAGCTACCAGGATGTTCTTCTGTGCAGTCCGCAAATCCATAGTCCCTGGAACCAGTGTAGAGACTGGCCTGCGAAGCCCCTGCAGCCCACTTCAACAGGCTCACAGCGGGCCTTCCACCCGTTCCTCCGACACTTAGTTATCAGATCAGCATACTTGGGCCTCTTCCTTTCCTGGGCTTCTCCCCATTCAATCTTCCCAGAGGACAGTTAAGTCCTGCAACACCTGCTTGCTTGCCGCGGACATCAAGACCATGTCCGGTCAGAGTGATGTAGCCACAATGGTCTCTGGGAACCTCAGTTGTCTCCCTAAATCCACCAAAAAGTGCCAGTATCTTGCTGTCGTGAGCAGGCTCCCTTGGTTCTTTCTGGGGGGCTGAGGCTTCTTGCCTGCTCAGACAAAGGCAATTACTGACTTGGTTGGATGATGCTGCTTGCTGATGTAAATGCCAGTGAAGATGGTGTGCAGATGAAGTGGTACTGCCTTCAGGACCAATGATAACGCCCATCACCCAAGACCTTTGAACAGCAGCTGAGGATATACTCTAATGATTTCCTTTTCTTGTAGAGTTGGCAAGCAGGTGAGTCCACCAGGCCCCTGGTGAAAAGGTTGGCAGGGCTAAGGAGGACCTCATACACTGACTGGATCAAGAACTTAAACTGGTGTGGTTCTGCTTTCCAGAGTTCTTCCCAGGTGATCTTACAGCCAGCTGTATGCTCCCACCTGGTCCACGCCCCCTGCTTTGACATGCCCACCAGCTTCCTCTACTTTGGCTTGTACCTACTCCTGGATAAGCTCCCGCTTCTCCTTTCCTCTGGCTTTGCTGTAGCACGGCCTGGGATTGCTATCAAGCCCAGCCTTCCCAGTAGCCATCGCGCCCACCAGGGTACTGGTAAATCAGCCAGGCCTTGCCTCCGCCAGTTCTACTGTATCCTGGGCACACCACTTCCTTCCTGTTCTGACCTCTATCCCTGCTGAGGAGACCTTGGAGTCAACTGAGTCTCGGTAGAGCAGGAATTTTCTGGCTCGGAAGACCTTGAACTCTGCCTGACTACTAAATTAATTTAACTGTGATAGACATAAAACATAGGATGACCAGTAATTTTCACCTATTAAAGGGTTAGTTCACCCAAAAATGAAAATTAAGTCATTAATTACTCACTCCCATGCTGTACCAAATCCGTAAGACCTTCGCTCATCTTCGGAACACAAATGAAGATATGTTTCATTAAATTTAAGAGGTGGATCACTACCACATACTGTAGGCATCCTAAGGGATTGAAACTTGACAGCCCAGAAAGTCATTGAAGAAAATGTTTAAATATTCCATGTGACTACAGTGGCTCAACTATAAGTTTATCAAGCGACGAGAATACTTTTTGTGCAAAAAACAACACAAAAATAAATCATTTATTTTATACAATTTGCATATAGAAGGATGTACATTCAACTGTAGAGGATTACAGTTAAAGACCTAGGTGTTATATTAGACAACAACTGGTCTTTCGAAACTGGTCTTTGCATTCATTGATCACTATTAGATTACTAGGTTGTTGTCCTCATTCTCAATAAACAATCTACAATTAGTTCAAAATGAAGCTTTGAGAGTTCTTAACAGGTCAAGAAAATTTTTATCAACAAATTTTATCATCTCTACACTGGCTACCTATTAAGTTCCGTATTGATTGCAAAGTGATATGATATATGATACTGTAGCTGCTGACCCATTAGGCCCTAAATTGTTTAGCTCTTGTGTATTTAACTGATTTTCTATTACCTTACTATCAATCACATTCATCAAGATCACAAAACTCTGGACTTTTAGTTGTACCTAGGATATCTAAGTTCACTAAAGGAGGGAGAGCGTTTTCGCATTTGGCTTTTAAACTCTGGAATGACCTTCCTAATGATGTTCGGGGTTCAGAGACATTTTCCAAGATTAAATCTAGATTAAAGAAATCTAGATTAAAGATCTCTTTAGCCAAGCAGTCAGATATTCCATCTCATAACATTGTACTCCAGTTATTTCAGATCAAATGCATGTTTATCTTTCCTCAAAATGTTATAAACAACAACTATACGCAAATTATTTTCCATTTTATTTTCCAGTCTCCAGTCTTTTACGAAGACTTCAGATGACCTAACACCTTTGTAAAGATGACTCCAACTTCAGATTAAAGAGCACCTATTATGGCATTTAAAATGTTCCTAATATTGTTCTGGGAGTCCCCAACAACAGTTTTACATGAATGCAATGACAAAAAACACTTCTGTTGTCTTATAATATGCATTTATTTTTACCTGATTTGCTCACCGACTCCCAAATGATTCGTACAACGACTCTATTCGCCTAACCTATTTTTCCAAACCACTCCTTTGCGTGACACTAATCGGCGGTGATTGGTCAGATGACCCAGTCAGTTATTGTTTGTTAGCATAACGCATAAATATATTGATAAAGCACTGCAGTACTACAAGACGCTCTATTCTTTATGACAACTCCAATGACAGCGACAAACATTTCACATACTTAAAAAAAAATGACATTGGAGACCAAAAAGCTTACACACACACACACACTTATTGTGCCTTCCCTCCTCGCGCCCCAATGCTACAAAACCCATAAAAGCAACAATTATTAATAATACTGACAGGTTGTGATTCGGAGGAAGAAAGCTGATCCATATACACTGTGGTTGTACTGTGCCCTCCTTCAGGAACAACCGGCTTGTGAATCCACATTTGAATTCATTTGTTTTTGAATGATTCGTCATTAAACTGGACGCGGTAACTGGTCCAAACTGGTCGCAGTAACTGGGCGTGGCCAAAATGCTTAAAGAGCCCCTATCATAGCATTTAAACTGGTCCTATTTTTGTTTTAGGAGTTCCCAAAAACAGTTTAACGTGCATTAGAGCTATAATATTCCACTCCACATGAACAGTCATTTTCAAAAATCCATGATAGGGGCAACTCTGAATCTTCATGCACCAATGCTAAATGTTCTCTATATTTTTCATCTTTATGTTCAACTTGTAATAATAACTTTAAAGAGCTCATTTTAGGGCTGTAACGATTTGGGCTAAAATCATAATCACGATTAATTCGAACCTCGATTAGTCACCTTTATTACGATTATTGAACGATTTTTTTTTCTTTCTCATATGTCACTGGCAAGGCTTATTCTGTAAATATGTATGTATTTTTTTAGTGCATAATCTTTGAGATTCTAAAATAAGGAAACACAGATAGCTTTTAATGCTTATTAAATATTTTAAAATAATAAAAAATGTAGAAAATAGTTATTTTTGTAAATAAAATAAAGTATTGTAAATATTGCCATCTAAAAAGTAAAATATAACTTGTATAAAACTAAAAAACTAATCCTTTTCATATTGTATGGCATCTGTAAATGCCTGTGTTATCGTGAGCTGCTTTGTGGAGTGGAGGCACTGGGTTGCTGGGTGTTTGTCTGTCTCTCTCTCTCTTTTTTTGCCTGTTTCTTTGGTAAAAGCAGCTCCTGTTGCTGAGTTGACTCAGTATTCTAGGAATCAGAGAGTGCGTTCACACACAAGTTACCCGCAAAGACACTTGACATGTCTCAGCAGCGTCTATAGTTTGCTTATGAGTTGCGATTTTCTTTTGAAAAACCACGCTTGCGCATTTGTTTTTCTCTGATTCGATAATAAACTAGCGCATTACGTACCGTTTCACGCTGGCGAACGATCCCGGCTTAAAGGCATCATTAGGCTGCAACGCGACATTGATTACATTACGGCTTTTGTTCACACAGCGCGCGCTCCGTGACTGAACCATGGACTGAACACAGCAATTGTTACTCTGTCCCCAACCTGGCAGCACCAATCCCGGGCCGTGTTTGCGCTCACACAGGTGTTTGTTCTGGCAATTTCCCGGGATCAACGCGCTGTGTGAAAGGGGCTCATGTTGTTTCAATGTCGCTGACTGGACGGGGTGGAGTGACGTGACTACTATGTTTAAGGGGAAAGTACGTTAACACACAGTGGGCGGATATATTAATAGTATTCAAAAACCGAAATAACCGACATGGTAAAATCACGTCGGTTATAGGCTCTGAATTTCGGTTTCGAATTATTTTCGGTTAATCGTCCAGCCCTAGCTCATTGTTTCTTCCTTAAATTAATACATGTTGTTAGCTGACTTGTATTATCTTTGAACTGTACAATATTCTGAAATATGGACATTACTTGGACACCTCATAAAAGTCACCTTAGATATATATAGCTCCTAAATTTTATGTTTATTAATGTATTAATATGTCCTATTTTTTACTCTAAACTCTTGCGGAGCACATGTGAAATCCTACTCTAATAAAGTAACACACTGCTCTCTCTCTCTCTCTCTCTCTCTCTCTCTCTCTCTCTCTCTCTCTCTCTCTCTCTCTGTTGATGGAGCAGTATAATTGATTAGTGTACTCAGGCAGATTTCTGTCCCATTTATGATTCTGTCATTGGGCTGAAATCACTGCAGGCTGACAGAGGTCCAACATACAGTACTGTGGTGCACCTTGGGTGCTGCCACACTCCTTTGACACAAATGAAAAACTACTGTAGATGAGCCTGAAAGAGAGGATAGAGATTCCCATGACCTTCCATGATACATTTTTGATGGTGAATAGAGAGGAATTGTGTGCATCAGGAATAATTCTTCTGTGATGTGTAAATGTATTATACTCAAACTCCCAGGCATATATGTCTTGCTTAGTCATGTCTTTAGTAATCAGTGGAGGGAAATTGAAGACTTGAGGTTCTTTTGAATGTGCTAAGTGATAGAAAATACCTCCATTATTCCCACTAGATCACTATGCACACTTTTCGTCTTCCTCAATATTGATTCAGACTTGCTTTTATGTGACTGTGTAATGTGACAAATGCTGACTTCTGAAGTGTTCTTCTTAAACAGTGTGTTGACACTTGATTATTATAAAAATCCACAGAGCAGTTCAGTCAAAATGAAAAGTCTGTAATTTCTTTGCCATTGGCTCGTTTTGTAATACTCAAAGTTGATAGGCTATCTGAGCGAAACCCCATTCGCCATCATCCGACATAGCTGTCATCCGTCAGCCTGACTCTCATGCCGGAGACCCAGGTTCGAGGCCCGCTCGGAGCAGGTTGAGTTGGACTCGGGTGTAAGGGGTTACACATGCACGGATTAATAATTTTCAATAAGATCAATAACATGCATTTAGAAAATTAATTATTTTACGCTAACTAACTTCAAAAGTCAATATTCCTTTAAATACCCCTTCTTTAAGTCGTTATATAATTTGTCGTATGATTCTGTGCTGGACCATTGCTGATACTTTATTTTAAAACATGCTCAAAAGAATGTTTAGTGACCAAAAGAAGTAAAACAGGTCAGCTGGCATGACTCCATCTGGAAATGTGTTTATTATGAATGAGTTCCTTTGTCCTGTGTCAGTGAATGCTCTGTTCTGTTGCCATTTCTGATGTACTCATTCAAATGCTAATGTGGTGTAGGTGCTGAAGGGCTGGTAATTCAAGCGAGTAGCGCAGCTGCTTGAGTGGGATTTTGTTTGGGCAGTTGTGTTGTGCAAGGATGGGTGGGGGCGGCAGGTAACGGGATGTCATCCGATGCCTCAGTTGCTGAAAACTTCTGTTTGCTGCCTTGTCATAACTCCCCAGGTTAATCAATAATTCACAGATTGACATGTTCTGTGGCTGGCTTGTTTTCTCTTCTTCTGCTGCAGGGGCCCCTGATTCTCAGCTCTTAATCAGTCATGCTGTATTCATTTTGTTCTTACCAATTTCTCAATAATAGGAAAACCCTATATTGTATTATTCATGAGGTATGAATTCTGTTAGTACCTCTCTGTATACAGTCGAAATAATAACCCACTTAAAGTTAGTGCTAACTGCTATTGAAGGCACGAATATGTGGTTTAGCATGCTGTAGGGCAATTTATTGAAACACATCAACTTCCAGTCAACCCCAAAGAAAAGAGTA
Source organism: Hybognathus amarus (assembly GCA_030378365.1). Taxonomy (NCBI): domain Eukaryota; kingdom Metazoa; phylum Chordata; class Actinopteri; order Cypriniformes; family Leuciscidae; genus Hybognathus; species Hybognathus amarus. Next base: position 523,275 of record JAQIUQ010000047.1, on the reverse strand, counting down.
TTTGTAGTTCCCTTTCGTTGTCACTCCAAGTTCCGTCAGATGACGATGAATGGGGTTTTGCTTAGAAAGCCTATCAGCTTTGATTAATATAAAACAAGCCAATGGCAAAGAAATTCCATAGGTCTGCGGAATTTGCATGGCGTAACACTGCCTCACCTCGTGGGTATAACAAGGAGGATGCCGGCAGAATGGAGAAATGTTTTTGCTTTAGAGCCATGTTCATTCTTCGTTCCACAAGCCATCTCTGAAATTGTTAGCTTTCTCAGACCAGCGAGATTCTCGGTGTTGGTATGACGGCGATATCCTGGCGAGTGGTTGCCAGTGACTTTCTCTAAAAAAGCTTCCACGTGGCACGTCTTTTTAAAGATGCCCGTGCATGTGCACTTCTGGTTGCGGCAGACTCGTGTCTGACTCTGATGGACACGAGCGCTGTCTAGTTTGTTTGAAGCATTGATCATGCTTGAGCAGCGCTCATGGATGTTTCATGTTCTCTCTCTAGGAATATGACTATCACATCACTACGGTCGAGACTCAGTGAGCTCGCAAGAGTAAGAGTTCCCTCATCCACACCCCGATCTACTTCCTCTAGGCTTAGAGCCAGTACTTTGGCTGGTGGCCAGGGTGACCTGAGGGTGACGGTGTGGAACATTGTACCGACTACCAGAGCAAACTTTGCCCTGTGCAGAGGATCTTGGAGGAACTTATGGCATCTGCAGCTGTGGCAACGCCGCTCGGATTGTTTCATATGAGATCGCTTCAGCTTTGGCTTCGCAACCGAGTCCAAAGGTGGGCATAGCAACACGGCACTCTCTGAGTACCAGTTACTCCGACCTGCAGTCAGACCTTCACCCCGTGCATGAACCTCAGTTTTCTACGGGCCAGAGTGCCCCTGGAACAAGCTTCCCGGCATGTTGTTTTAACGACAGATGTTGACAAATAACGACATTGTAAGCCTCTCTGAGCATGTGTCTTTCCCTTGGCAAGCCACTTTGCCACCCCTTGGGTTGAAATATTCCTCCTGTGGCTGGACACCCCAGTGTTCGCCATATGCATCCCTCTGGGTCATATGTGTATTCTCTAACAACATCTCCAGCCATTGGCTCGTTTTATATTAATCGAAGCTGATAGGCTTTCTAAGCGAAACCCCATTCGTCATCATCCGACAGAAACGTCTCCATTCCCTACACAGGTAACAAGGGTTACATCTGTAACCAGACATTTTACACCCTGACTATTTTCAAAAAAGTTTCTTATTGGACTGATTTTCCATACAGGGTTTGCTCTTGTAATGTTTAATTGATTATTAAACATAAAAATAATATCTCTTTATTTTGTTTCTCATTACACCTGTTTAATGTGAATGATTCATTCTTTACTTAATTGATTTAGCTTTAGGACCAAGATTTTACAGTGGACATCTAATGGTCAACCAACATATTACTGGAAGCAATGAAAACTTTGCTGTTCAGTAAGTGAGTCACATCTTGTTTCATTACCAGCGATAACCAATTCATTTCTCAGACTAATTCAAACTGGCACTCTTGAGTTTGTGAGTGGTTGGAATGATTCATTAAAAAACCTATTAAAACTAATTAAAAGACTAAACTGTATGTGATGTGATGTATATATGTATTTATGTGTCTGTGACATCTCAATAGGACGATGTTTTCTTTCTTCGTTTTCTTTTACTGTGATGAAATGCATCACAGCAAAGTAATTCATCAAGTGAAAACGTGGCAAAATATTGTAGGTGCGCACACATTTACCGCTGCAAAAGCAAAACATTTCACCACGCAGATATTGCACTGGGTTCTTCATGCGTTTTGGATTTCAAAAGGAATCTATGAGATCATGACTTTCAAGGGAGGGCAAAAAATTGTTGTGTTTTGTGTGTGAGCAGTGCTTCTTGCGTTGCTACACTATTGACAATAGACAATGGACCTTTTTACTCTTTGGGACTGCACTTTTATGGCAGGCAAAACATTTTTTTTTATAAACAATTTTGAGATTTTGGGGTATTTGTCTTCAATAACATTAGAGTTGTTCAGATTCCGATACTAGTATCGGAAATGCCACCGATACCAATACAAATTCTGGAATCGGTATCGGCAGTACTTCTCATCCGCGTACCGATCCGATACCATTTTATTAAACAATGTCTAGTTATACATGCTAGCTTTGCTTACCGCTCATGTTACCGCTGCAAGACGGAGATCAACTCTTCTTCGCTGCTCTAAACATAATGGCATGTCCGCAGTTTGGCTGTATCTCAGACTGGACCAACCAGCCAGTAAAACGGCGACATGTCTCATATGCCATACTGCAATTTCGAGGGGTAGAACAAGTGTTAGAACCTTCAACACGAGTAACTTAAGCATTTGAAGACCCGTCAACCCGCAGAACATGATGGCAGACGGAGAATAAGTCGCATCAGAATCAACAATCTCTGAAAGCTTCATTAAGGCTATGTTTACACGGAAACAATTCTGAAGAGAAAACGCAAAAGTGGCGTTGTGTTATCACTTTTTATTCTGGGTTTAGACGAGCGTTTTGGGTGTGAAATCCGCGTGCAGATGGTGATGCAAATGTCTGTGAAATTCAATGTTGTATGCACTCCAGGCGGCTAAGATTGCATACTACCATACGCGCCTGCGTTACAACCTTCACTGTCAAGCAGACCTATGCGTTTTTACCATTTACACGGGAACGCGGCAGAGGAGGGTTTTAAAGATTTCCACTCTGGAGGGTGGTTTCACTTTTTTTGTGTTTTTAAGCCCCAAAAACGCCGTCGCCGTGTAAACGAAAAGGAACATCCGATAAAAAAAAATAAACGAAAGGTACATCCCGACCCTGAGTCCAGGTATCGGGAAGAGAAAAAGGGTATCGGAACATCTCTAAATAACATTATAAGGTCTTCAATCTTCTTTCAGACTTGTGGTGAAAACAAGTCAGAAATACACATTGACAATAGACCGCGGACCTTTTTACTAATTGGGAATGCCTTATCTGATACATTGACAAAGCTTACTGTGATATAGATTATATTTATTGTGATATAGATATAGATCATTATTTCACAGTGATATAGATTTACACTTAAAAAAAAAATCATAAAAAACATTTTTTTTAATCGTATTTTAAAGCTGAGCCTCTTGAAAATAATTTATTTGCATACTGGCTCTCATATTAAATCCCATTCATCATCTCAATGCAAAAAAACAGTGCGTTTCCGGAGCTTTTAAGTCCAGTCTGTGGGCTTGAGAAGCTACTAAAGGGTTCTTCAGAAAAAGATAAAACGGTTCAGTTGGATTGGTATGGGTTGCCATATGCGAGAGTCATGGGATGCAGTGCTGGACATAAATAGACATAAGCGGAGTCCAAATAATAGAACTTACAGAGCCTAGTGTTGTGATCCCAGTAATAGGCTTACATCAAAGAGAAGAATGCTTAATACAGGAGGCAGGGGAGGGAGGAAACGGTGGCTATGTATCGGTCTCCTCACACTGCCCTTTTCATCCTTTTAACTGCCATCATTTCTCCACATGGGACTTGTCAATTTCCTCCAAGAATTATAATTGCTTTCCTAGCTGTTATACTGCAGTCTCGTGCTATGTTATCGTGTGCCAGAGCTGTAACGATGAGCGAGATTACTTTATTGATCTTCACGTCTTTGACAATTTTATCCCTCAGAATGCACAGCGCAGGCAGTTAGCGCACATCATGAGCACTCCTTACCTTCCCATATCAGTTTTTCTGACCAATGCTCTTTTGTATTCAGACAGAGCACTGAAAAATCCTTCATGCAATCTCAGCAATGTAGGATAACTTTTGGAAAAGTATACTGTATACTGAATACTGAAGTATACTGAAGGTTACCCTTGGAATTTCTAAACAAAAAGACACTTTATCTGAAATACGTATGGACAATGTAATTTATAATGATGATTTCATAACACTTTCTGATAGAAGTCGAATTCATGATCTGTGCTGCTTTTCTGCTCATCTTTTTTATGCAGATTGCGTGCTTGTCAATCATATATGCATTATTTTTTTTTAGCTTGTTAGGCATCCTCAAAAGCCAAGTGTTTATGGATTAACTGTCATACATGTCTTACTGTATGCAATTCTCAGGCTGCCCTTGTTGTTGTCGGCTTGTTATGTTTTCCATGTTTACAAGCAACATTTTAAAACTCAAGAAATCCATGGCATGACTTATTATTTCACATAGCTGACCGCACACAATATGCTGATGCCATATCGATATTTGGAATAATTAAATTTTGTTTTTTTCAAAGCAGCAAAAGATCTCGAATAAATGTCTACTTTCTGACTTGAGACGGTCAAGCTCTCATCGTTTATGAGTTTTACTGCTTTAAAATAAAAACCCTGAGTTAACAGTTTCTGTCTATGAAAATCATAGCCATAGAAAATTGGCTAATAGATGTGTAATTCTCCCTTTTTACATTCTCCTGAGCTCTGTTACCTCGACAACCAGGTCTCTGTAAAGCTTTGAGAGATTGCAGCATGATCCAATTAAGGTACATGTCCTCACACGCTGCACTGCAAACCATCTCTTGGGCCAATGATAATTACCCTGGGGGCCCTGCAACTCCAATAACCTTTTTCAGTCCTTACCAGGCAGAGAGCAGCTTCTCCTTAGTAACTTCCTGTCAGCATATGCCCCTGGTTCAGGGTGTTCACCGGTGCAAGGCATTACACTGGAAATGTTTATTGATGGCAACCCTGAAGCACAGCATGCACAGACTGGGACTTAGATCAATGTTTATTTTTTACTGTATTTACTGTGTTCACAACTATCTTACCCCTGTTTGTTGTGCATTGTGGTTTTTATTTTTGTAAAAGCACTCAAGTTTGATAAATAGGCTTTATATTACTATTGTCTTAATATATACTACTGTCTTAATTATACAAAAGTTATACTCTGTTCACTCCAGCATATTCTTTCATTCATATTCTAAGTAACACCAAAAGATGTGACTAGCTGTCAAAGTCTTTCACTAGCTGTCAGTCATGTGACCTACCATCATTAGTTGTGTCATTTCACTTTGCCATTTACAAATCCTCTCCTATGGCCTCATGTGATGGTAAGGCTGCCTCCAAAGTTGCATACTTCGCTGCTATATAGTAAAAACAGTATGTAACAACTATGTCTAAATTCAGTACTCATTAAAGAGTAGGCAAATAATACACATAATGACATACTGATCCTGAAGTGCACATACGATGTACACTTTACTATCCCATGAGGCCACGGAAAAGGATTTGGGAATGGTATGAAGCGACACAACCAATGCTGGTAAGTCACATGATAATGACAACATGACGAATGTAGTCCGGATTACATTCATACTACACACAGGGTGCTTCTTTGTGCATCCTTGTTTCCTTCCCTCGCTTCCTTTCCTTGCGTCTTAGCTCCACCCCTTGGGATGCGAGAAAAGGATACACCTGTGGAAGCTTCCTCGCTCCTCATTCCTTGCCTCCTTGCGGTGCTCCATGTTCTTCAATATGGTTGAGTTCAATTGGTTTCCGGGTCAGGGGCTGGAGGACGTAGGAGCGAGGAAACAAAGAAGAATCAATTTGAGTATTAAAAAGCACCCACATTCATAGTAACATACTCTTTTAGTGGTCGCAAAGTAATACTGTGTGATGATTTCTTTGCGAGTCTGTGATTTCAGACGCAGTGAAATTTGCACTTCAGAATCTAGCCGAAATTAGGTTATCCGGGTACTTTTTATCCGGGTCAACTCTTTTATGAGTACTTTGAATTAATTCAGACATACTCGTCACCTACTGTTTTTAGCCTACTATACATATAGTGAAGTATGCAATTTCGGAAACAACTCAACTACTGTCTTTATGATTGAGCCATTGAAACCTTCATTCAAATGATTCATTCAGGAACCAAACAAGTGGCTATCATTTTGAGTGATTCATTGAAGATGCTTAATTCTGCTGTGTTTGGAACTATTTTTGTTGGCAAAGAAGCAATATACCAGGTAATTGACCAAGCCCTGACCACCCTCTGTTGGAGGAATTTGTTCTTCTCCCCTCTGGGAGAAGATGCAGATTGCCCAAAATAAAAACTAACAGATACAAATTTCCCTTTGCACCCATGGCAATTAATGTCCTAAATTTGTACTGAGCTTCAGCTGCTGCTCAAAATGATAGATTGTTGAGACTACCATATATTGAGTACTTTTGGACAAACAAAAAAGGTTTTATTTATCGCCTGTTCTCATCTTTGTTTGTCTCATGTATGTTTGTTTTTAACCCTATTGCAAATTTTATTTTCCCGGGTGGGACAATAAAGACTGAACTGAACTGACAATACGTCTAAAATGTAAGTACTCAATATTACATATTTGTACAACTTGTTATTTTGTATCAAACTATTTTATATAATCTATCTCGCACTCTCTGACCATTTTCAAGTTTCAGCAGGTATATTGTGTTTGTGTATTATGGGTTTTGTCTTCTAGTTTTGTCTTCTATATTATTTACATGATTCAAGCCATTTTATCCACACATACTGGACACACACACACACACACACACACACTAGCACTTCTTGTGCAAGTTGTTTGACCTCAAGTGTCACAAAATGTAATGGTTAAAGTGCAACCAAAAGAAACAGAAAACTACAAGGTGTGAATTACGTGCTCTCAAGCCATTTTCAGTTGTGCTGCAGTCTTTCAGAGTCTTGAACATTTACTCAGAAAGGTGTCATTTATTTTTCTCATGCATCCAACAGAGTGTTTTTTTATTTTTATTTCACCATTGTGTGGGTTTCAGTGAGGAAGGGATCAGGCCTGTGTCACTTTTTTGTGTGAGGGGTGAGACTGTGTGGGAAGAGGTTGGTAGAACTAACTGTACTTGAATTGTAATAGCTTTCAGCTCCCACATAATTACATTCTTCATTTGTATAGACCCTACAAGGCTTTATCGTCTTACTAGCTCTGCAGTCATGACCTTTCCATTTGAGTTAATTTAAGCTATTTGTGTCTAAGAGAGCGACTTGAAAGGTTAATTCAAAGGGAATTTTTAATAATGTATTATAAACAGACTGCTTTACATCCCCAGATTCGAAGATTAATTAGCAAACACTGTCAAATTAATACCGTGAAAGAATAACTTTGCCATTTCATGTTCCTCTTTTCATTATCTGAATATTTCAATATATAAGTATTTGTGTGTGTATATGTATGTATGTATGTGTGTGTAATAATCAGGGTTAAAATTTTTCTATGTGCAGCATAAATCATTAATTATATTTTCTTTCTTATGTACATTTTGTTTAATAAATGGGTTTGGTTGGAAGTAAAGCTCTATCAGTGACAATTGATTTTGGGCACAGGAAATGTTATTTCCCGTGTCTATAGATACGGTGAAAATGTGAATGATATTTTTTTTTAAATACTTCACCTAGTGTGGTTTGTTTTTGCCCTTTAAATAACGTGACAGCCTCAAGTTGGTTTGGCAGCAATACTGCAGCTCTCTCTTCACAAATCTAGTACATCACTCTGTTCTCAGATATCCACCTTTCTGACCTCCCACATTGGCACGGAGCTGTCGCAGTGAGCTAGAGCTTTACTTCCCTTCCATCTTTAATCTGATCTCCAGGGATTTCAGATTTCACACTGTCACACATGTGCCAAAAAATATTTCAAGGCATCTCTCTCTCTTTTACTTCTGTGTCTAAAACTGATATAGAGGCTAAATAGAAAGAAAGTAGAAATGATGGGGTGAAGCAATAGAAAAGACACAACTCGCAGAGGCTGGAACCTGCTCTCATGTTAATTCATGACCATCGCAACCTATAACCTTGCAAAGGAATCAAAACATTCCCCCAAAAAATAAAAAAATCTTGCGACAATTGTTGGTTGAAACGTATCTTGAGAAAATAAAAAACAAACACCACCCTCCGCCAATGAATAATATATATATTATAAGATAAGATTATACGAGATTTAATTAAAGAGATGAATACTTTTTTCAGCAAGTTCATTACATTGATCAAAAATGTTAGTTAATATTGTTAAAGTTGTGATTTTTATTTTTTATGTTTTGCTATTTTTTTCTTCATAATTGTAGTCAAAGTAGTTTTAAGGAATGGTAATGGGTAGGTTTAGGGGTAGGAGTAGGATTAGTGGCTCATAATATATTTTAATGCTATATTGTTGATAAGGCTGCCATTTTTATATTCTGAATAAAATTAGTATGTTTAGGTTTGAGAATATGGTTAAGTGATCTTACATTTATCTATAAAATGGTAAAAGGGAAATTATACAGATATCTTTATGGAAAATATGTAAATGGTAACATTTGTTGCTGTAAAATAGTAATAATAAAAAAAACGCCTTAACAATGTTATGTTAATGTTGCAGATACATCCATAGTATACATTTCAGCATCTGAAATGTATACTATGTAAGTATACATTTCAGTATATGTATACTCTTTTTGTAAGTTTCCTATCTTTGAAAATAACGTATTACTAACAACATATTAACAATGGCTGGCTGAACTTAAGGCCCCGTTTACACGAGAACGATTCCAGGTGAAAACGTAAAAATATTTTATCGGATGTGCCTTCGTTTACACGGCAACAGCGTTTTGAGGCTTATAAACGCAAAAAAGTGAAGCCACCCTCCAGAGTGGAAATCTTAAAAACGCTCCACCGCGCGCTCCCGTGTAAACGGTAGAAACGCAAAAGTCTGCTTGACGGTGAAGGTTGTACGCAGGTGCGTGGACTTGGTGTTGTTGTAGTATGCACTCCTAGCCACCTGAAGTGCATACTGCATTGAATTTCACGCACTTTTGCATCACCATTTGCACACAGATTTCCCACAAAACGCTCGTCTAAACGCAGAATAAAAAATTATGACGCAACGCAACTTTTGCGTTTTCTCTTCAGAATTGTTTTCGTGTAAACATAGCCTAAGTATGCTGGCAAATGAGGTAATTAATGTAACACAGCTGAACTAAGATCTAATGACATTAGTAACCATGACAGCATAAGAGAAGCGGGAAAAGAACAAAGAAACACAGGAAACTCAATAGAACGAGGACAAACTCAACTGAATTTTTGTAACAGTAGGATCTTGTGACTGATAATAGGATTATTGGTTGCTGAACGTTATGCTTTGCCCTCACAGCAATAAATGATATTAAAATAGATTAAATTTTATTTAATCTTATTTTAGTTCATTTTAATTCTTAAAAAAAATTCACAATATCACAGTTTTACTGTATTTTGTATGCAGCCTTGATGAACATTAGAGACTTCTTTCAAAAACATTTTTAAAAATCTTACTGATCCCTCACTTTTAAACTGTAGTTGCAATAAAATTATTTATAGTGTGTGTGTGTGTATGTGTATGTGTATGTGTATGTATATATATATATATATATATATATATATATATATATATATATATATATATATATATATATATATATATATATATATATATATATATATATATATATATTTTTTTTGTGCAATTTTCAATACGTATAGTTTGTAATTTATTTAGGCATTTTAAAGTTTAAATATATCAGTATTCATATTCTAAAACAGTTCTAAAAAGCCTATTTCTTTTGCATGTATTTTAGGTCACACTACAAACATTAGTATTGCTTTCTCATTTCAATCTGAAAAGTTCATAAATTCAGTGCACAGTGTTGTTGCAGCTGTGCCCTTTCAGGGTTTACATATCTGATGAATCTAATTGCTATTCAGGAGTCCAGTCTGATGGCATTTGATTACTTGGGCACAGTGCTGTTTTTTTCTCTTTTTTTTTCTTTCCAGGATCGGTCTACTTTAAAACAAAAATTAAAAGTGAGTCATTAAAAGATTGATCATTTACATGGTGAAAGCTTTGCTACCGTGACTCCAGCCCACTTAGCAGGTGTACATTAATTAATAATCTCACTAAATCCTTGTGACTTCAGGCATATTAATTTACTTCAGTGGGGCATATTTAATTATTTCCCCTTGCTCAAATGCCACAGCAAGAGCGAGTTAGCTGGAAAGTTTGTGAGAGTAAAGGTCTTTCATTTTTTAGCTCATAGGCATTGTGTCGAATTTTAACCGAGGAGAAGTGAATGGAAAACACAAAACAACAGGGCGGCAACAACATATCCACTATAATCAAACATCTACTTGAACAAATGCCAGGAACTGACTCTTGGTGTCGAGTGAAAAAATATTGAACATTACTCAGTGGCTTTCTGCAGTTCAGCCAGTGTTTATGCACTCAAAGACACTCACTGCGTATGTCTTCATTTTTGAGCTGCTCCTTGTGTTCTGTGAGTATCATTTTGGGATTTTCAACTCTGAAAGCTCACACCCACACAAGCCAAATGTCATAAAGCAAACTTCAAGAAGCTTTAAAAAGATATAATTCTGATCAGAGCCACAGTTCAACACCTCTTTAAGGCAGCGTCACTCTAGCAACAACTTGATTCTTGCATTTGCTGACTGTTTTGAGGAAGTCTAGCCCTCTTCTGCTGGAGGTTATTTGTTTGAAGGGTGACATAAATAAATGCCTCAAACAACTAGTCATTGGTCACTGCACTGGCTATAAGAGTCCTGAACATCAGAAGAAAATTGGCTAAAATAATGGTTTATGTAGCCCATCAAAGTCCACTAAAAGAGGAAAACTATTTGGTAACACTTTACTTAAAGGGGTATGCATAAGACTAACATGACACCTTCATAATCATGACATGACATATGTTATGAAAATGAAGGAAGTTTTATGTATGTTTGTAACGCTTAGTTATGAGATTTTTAATGCAAATATGACATTGTTTGAGATGTCTTTGTCATGACAATTTGACATTACTAAGACAACACAACATGTCATAAACATGACGTAGCAGATTAATTATCAAACTTAAGAAACCACTTAGCTTTATTGGTTAACATTATTGTACCACCATCCTTAAACTGAGGTAAAATTGTCCTTATAATGTGGATCACTTTCAAAGTTTTGTCGGACTTGCCGAGTTTAGAAAAGCCTATTAGTTTACCAATAGAAGGTTTTGGAACCTGTTTTCCAAACAGTAAATGATCTATCTAAATAACCGTCACTTATTTGACAGCAGTGTATTTTATACATCAATTATCTTTTATGTCTAATTTATTGTAAGATTTTTTTAAAGAGTTTTACAAGGTTCTAAAATTGACCTTAAATTGTCAACTTAAAATTGTCATGAAGTAAAACATAAGCTTTAGGAAAAAATAACACAAACAAGTCTTTGATACACTTCTTAAGCTTCGGAGGAAAATCCTAAGAACTTGAAGTTTTGATACGAGTGACTTGCTTGTTTGTTTGTTTTTTTGCACTGCTTTATTGTAGAAATCTAACAGAGTGAATACTGTTGATCTTGTGGGGGAAACTCTGTCACTCTGCATAGAAGTTCTTGTGTTGGGATCTGATCAGAGCGGGCTGAAGTTGGTTTTTATAGTGCATTGCTGCATTGTAGATTATTTTGGAAACTAGACACATTCCTTGAGAGAACTACCAACTTGTCAAAACTGTGTGAAGGTTATATTTTATAAGTATGTAAGTGAGAAATGAGAGATGCTGATAGTAATGACAGTTATCTTCAGAGCAGTGTGAAGTGCTATGAGAAATTACAATGATGTGATATGCTTTCCACAGTACTGTGAATTTTTGTAGTGTACCAACTGATCGCTTGAACTGTCGGCTCTCTCACTGCTAGGAGACTGTGCTGTGACTCTCACTATACAAAGACGGTTAGCCTTGAAAAATAAAGTTTTGATTAATGCTATTTAATTGACATCTTAGCTAAGAGCCATCCATTTATATATAGATTTTTGAATTACATAATTGTAGCCTTGGTGAGTGTAACTTTTGTGAGACTGTGTGAGACTGAGTGTGAGACTTTTAAAAATATTTAAAAAAATTGTGCTGACCGATATATAGATTCTTCAGGAACCCAGTAGTGCCACCACCTACATTATGCCATTAGGATCACTGGTTATCTCCCATGTGCCTGTGCCATTTTCATCTGCAGCAGATCCTAAATCACACACACAAGATCAAATATAACAGCACATGCATGCCGCCTCATCATCTGAATTTGCATTCTGCTTGACATGATCCACTCATTTCTGTTCTTCTTCCTCCCCAGGGATTTTGACAGTAGTGATGTGGACTGGTTGGCTACTACTCATTTTGGGTGTCATTGGTTCTCCTCCTGACAGTGGTGATTAGAGGAACTCTCTGGAGGGAGAGACAGTCTTTGGACATCTTCAGGACATCTTCAGGGATGCTTCATTCTGGGACAGGCACACAAACCACCCTGCCATCGAGGTGAGTGCTTTTCTTTAGCACACGCTGCCTCTCCAGGCATACATGAAGCTCACTAACAAAAGCAGAATTTGTTTTCACACACTGCTGCTCATGTCCTTTATTTCATTGCTTCTGGATGCTTCCTTATCATTTGCTTCCTGTCACCACATGGCATTGTTCTAATTACAATTGGCTGCTTAAAGGGGTCATGAATTGGCCTTTTAAATTTTGTTATATTGTTTTCTGAGGACAACTTATGACGTTCGCTTGGTTTTTGCATTCAAAAACATCAAAATGAATAAGTAATAGGCTATTTTGTACCGAAGTTGTGAGCCTACCTGAAAAACGGTCGGTTTTTATGGGCGTGTCGCACTGAAGACTTGGAAGTAAATGCCCACTGCTGTGAGTGGATAACAGTTTTACATATTATAATGAGTTTAACTCACCCTGTCGGTGCACATGGCGGAAAACGTCCAATGTTGTAAAATGGCAACCAGATTCGCCCATACATGTTTGACCCAGAGTCCGTGTGTTGCACAATTCCTGTCAGATCCAATATAGACGGCACAGCACCTTTCTTTACTCTTAATCGGTTTGCAAATCCAGTCTTGTTTCCAAAACGAAATGAAGCGAACAGACGACGATGTTTACCTCATCAGCTGGAATGTCATTAAAAATAAAGTTTATCCATGCAGTCCTATTGGAATCCAGAGGAGGCTTATGCAGTGACTGTCTTCCACAACCAGGCACTGCACAATATTCTGTATTGCTTGGTAGCTCGATCCAGTTTGTCATCACGAGGTAGGTATGCATGTTACTTAGCTATGCGTGTAATGCGCGAATTGGTGGGCGGGCTGAACCGGCCGTGTTGAAGCAGGTGTTGATCTTCTGCGGAGGTGGTGTTTTAACCCCGTTGTCGTCATAGTTCCCCACTTTGAAAAACGAGTCGTTTGCTGAGCCTGGTGTCAATAAAAGCTTTTATTGGACTAACAAGGACGTTTTCAGTTCTGAAAACTAAGCATGATATTCTTATAATATGATGATCTCTTAGATGTCAAAAGCTCAAGGAAAATTTGATTTCTCAGTTCATCACCCCTTTAATAGATAGGACGAGACCTTACTTTGTTTGCTCTGAATGCAACATTAGAAAGCCAAGGTCAAAGATGAAATTTTCTGTTGCCACAGTACAAGGACAAGAACTGAGTTGCACTACTGCCAATCCATACACAATATTCTTATTGCATTACATAAGCAATGAGGTATGTAGAGGCTCTGCTGCATCGTGAATAAGTAATAGTGAAGGGCGTTCAGGAGTTCCTGCAACCCCTTCAGCTTTTACTTATTCAGCGATGATGAGCACCTCGAAGTAACGGTTAACGGTTACTACACAATAAAAATATTAAACTAAAAAAAATATATGTAATAGTGCAACTTTCATTAAGTAAAATCACTAAAAGTCTTCCTTCCACTGAAAAAAAATAGTCCCTGACCATGAACAGCAACAATGTGTAATATGCATGAAAGCTCAAGAACATAGGAACTGCAGTGTTGCGCATTGATAAATATAATATAAAGCTGTGTTTTATCATGAATAAAGCACAGCTATTGACCAAGCAGAATCAAGGATTGGAACTAACCGTTTTATCATGTTTATTAGTACTTTTTGAAACAAATTAGTTTAGGGTCCAGTTCTCACTATTAACCTCCTTATTAGCATGCATATTACTACGGAATTGGCTGTTTATTAGTACTTATAGGCTAAAGCACATTATCCTTATTCTGCATAATCATATTCTACATCCTTTAATCCTACCCAATACCTAAACTTAACTTACCTTACTAACTATTAATGAGCAGTAATTAAGAGTTTATTGAGGCAAGTCGTAGTAAGTAGTTAGTTAACATGGAATGTGCACTTGCACCCTGCGCTTTAGACCATGTGCTTACTGTAGATCATTAAAATCCCCCTCTCCCTAGTGTTTCATACACAGATTAGTAAAGTAACATGTTATTATTATTATCATTATTTTTTGGTTATCGGTGGACTAACAATAATAACAAAAATGATTAAAGATGACCTATACTTATACACTACACTTTAGTGTGTAAAATATTGCTGTTTGAACATGAAAAAAGTTCATAAAAATTAAGAAGCAGTCACTTTAAAGGGAGTTATTCTCTAAACTTCCTGAAATGCTAATAACAGATATATTGTGCATCCGTTTGAAACCTTTATTAGGGATTATGCGTCACATTTGAGTTATATACGTTAACAATAATATTTTGGAGCAACAGTGTGCTGACTTTGTTCTTATTTGTTAAATCATTAAATGTATACCGCAATATGAGTTACCTTTTAGCTCAAGTAATATACGACTGGCGGGCGAGGCTGAGGGCCGCGAGGGAATGGCGCGAGGCCGATGGCGTGATTGATAATGAGTGACACCTGTGAGAGGCACCGGTCTCATATCTCTCATGGAGGAGACGGAAGCATAAAGGAGGAGTGACGACAGTGAAGAATCGAGAACAGGCCTGGGACTTATGTTGTGTTTTATTTTATTTGACAGCCGTCGTCTGTGAGGGGGCGTTTCTTTTCTTTTTGTATTTGTTTATTTTATTATTAAATTGTGTGTTGAGCGTTCCCGGCTTCTACTTCCCACAACATTAACTGCGTTACAATTACTATTCTGTTTTAGGCCGATAATTTATTGACAATTACAATTAAAAACTTCCCCATGTTAGAAGAGATGGTAGTTAAGGTATAATACAATTGAAAGCTGTTGTGAGAAATGGTACTGTATATTTAGGGTATACAAATGCAGAGATATACAGAGTGCAACCAGATTTACTTTCAATTCTACCTGAGATTTATCTTTTAAGGGCCAAGGGCCAACAAAAACTTTGCCATTGGCTGTTGTCAAGTGCAAGTATTGCTTTCTGTTGGTTGTGTGCAATAGTAAAACAACCAAACTAATTATACCGTTTTAGCTAGTGTATTGTAAAAAATGTAGCATTTGCGGTTTTGATGCATAGTATCCATTCTATGAATTCCAAAAGCCATACAATTAATAATATAACATCTAGCACACCAGCAAATTCACTTATTCTGTTTTCTAGTCCATCATTAAACATTGTATTGGATGTGAAAGACAACATATTTCAAGGCCAGATACACATGAGAGTTTCCCCCAATGCTTCTTTCACTGCTTTTCTGCACAGCTTCAAATGAGCCAGTGTGATTAAAGAGTTACTCACTCTCTTTTCAGCTGCACATTGCCTGGAGCACAAAAGAAGAAGATCAAGAAAGACTGTTGCAAAAAGTCCCTTTATTTCTTTATTTTTGGGAGGGGATCCTTAGTTCTTGTTCTTTCAGCTGGCCTTAGGATTACATTAAACCGTTGTCTCCTTGTAGATCTTGCATAACTTTTGTCATCAATGTAAGAAAAAGAAAAGTAGATGAAAACCTTAATTATAATACCAGGAAAGCTTATCACAAATAAAGTGACAGTTAGAATTGTGTCTTCGTTTACTCAACTTCATGTCGTTCCAAACCTGTATGACATTCTTCATTCGGTGGGACAAAAAAGAAAAGGTGAATTGTTTATAAATCTGTTATCAACAAAATACTTCAAGGTCTTCTTGTGGTTTTCTGATTAGGCAACATTAAGACAGCCATCGATATTAGTATTGGTATTTTATCTTTGGTTCACTAAAAATAAAATAATAATTTAAATTATTATTTTTATTGTTTCTATTATTGTACCTTTTTATTTTACAATATAATGTTAATTGCAATAGTATTATATTTCTTTGAGTGTTTAATTTAAATAATAATAATGTATAGTCATATTTAGCTTTAGCTTCTTTTTTGTCCTTAGCTGATCATGTTGCACGAGACAGGTTTGGAACAGCATGAAGGTAAGTAAATGATCACAGCATTTCAATTGTTTGGGGTAAACTGTTTCTACTGTTAGATAGTAAATCGTATGCAAACAAACACAGATTAAAAAAAATCTATTAGAAACCAGTAATATTTTAGAGTTTCAGTCACAATAAAACAGATTTTCTTTAAACAACTCATTGATCTGAACTTTTACCCTCCTTGGCAGATTCTGTTACTTCTTCAAACCTCCCATTGGCTTGAGTAACAAATCACATCTTTATTCCTCAAGTCTTTATTCCTCAAGTGGGAAACGGATTTCAGGATTACGACCCACAACCCAAAGCGGTTTCCTTTGAAAATAATTACTATTCATTAAAGTGTCCTGTCAGATTCTCTTCTACCCTTCCTCTTTTCCTCTCCCTCAGAGGATGTCCTTCAGGACTCCCGGTGGCTGTCATTCTGTCAACCCCTAACCATCTTATCGAATTCACACATCTCTGCTGAAGCTGGGGAAGCTGAGCGGGCCAATTCCTCCTGTTCCTCTACCAGTGTTCGACCTTTTCGTTTCTTTAAAACCCCCGTTTTAGAGGGAACAAATAAACTAGGCTGGCGTATCCACCCTCAATGCCCAAGGAAACCTGTCTTGTTAACTTTCTTCCAGTTCTCTGTTGTGCTAAACTGGTTTGTGGTGTCTCTTTATCTGCCTTTGAATCCTCAAACATACACTGGAGGAAGATAAGGCAGAATTTATTTGCTCTGCGGTGTGATGTGTTGGAGTCAGATTATATTTTGAACTCCCTGGCTCTCTTATCTTCCTGCTTCCTCACAGGATTTCTATTCCAGCAGGGACAGTAGAGTCAGTAGGAAGTGCTCTACATTTGAGTTCAAAATGGCCTCTCTTATAAACATACAGCCACAGCAGCTTTGTCCCCTACATTCGATTTTCAGTTTGTAGTCCTAAAAACATCATGAGAATAATCATTGAGGATTAGCATTGTGAACTTCTAATGTTTTTTTTTTAACACTTTACAATAAGGTTTATTAGGTAACATTAGCGGTTAGCATAAAACTAATAATGAACTGCACAATATACTGCATTTATTAATCTTTGTTAATTTCAACATTTACTTATAATTTATTAAAATCTTGAAATAGTTAATGCACTGTGAACTAACATGGGGGGGGGGGGCATTAACCCATAAATGATTGGAATTTATGATAATTACTTTCTTATTCAATTTTGAATAGCAAATCTGCTTGCTGTTCGCTACTGTAATATCAACCCGAGCTCATTGATAAAACATTACTTTGGTGACATGTCTTGAAAATGATATCATGCTGCTTTGTGCACGTTTCATGAAACTTTCAAAAGTGATATGTACTGTGAGTGGCGGCAAAGGCACGTTAGATTTTTTCCTGAAGCGGATGAATGTGAATTTGGCAATGTTTTATAAAATCGTTTTAGGTTAAAATCAGTTAATGTTCTATCCAAGGTCATGTTTAAGTAAGCCGATAACCTCAACTTTCTGTTCCAAAAACAGAGGTAACATTCAGAGTAATGTAAGAAGCCATAGTTGACAATTGACTGTTGACAATGTCTTGTGTGTTAACGGTAAACATACTTATTTTGAATAAGTAATTACTTCATGGCTACTGTAAATTCGGACATACTTTTTTTGTTGCATAATATTTTTAAAGTTGTTGCATACTCATAAAGTTCTTTGGCGTAGGTCCCGGACATAGTTCATTATCTGAGGGTGGCGGATCAGCATCTCCTCCCTGAAGACGAAGGCAGGGGCGCAGCCAACCCCCTGGGAAGTATAGACAGGACCATCCTGGTGGTGGTGGGGAGGATGGAGGTTATTGTCGCGTCGGCATCTGCAAACTCAAACATGTGTAAGTACCACTCTTTACAGTAAGAAAAGACCGTTTTGCAAGATGTAAACAACACTGGTCCAGAAACACTTCCTGTTTCAGTTTGTAACTGTTTTCTTTATTTGACATGCGAAGAAAACATCTTAAAAATGTTTGTTTAAAAAACTGTAACAGGAATTGCTTCTGGACAAGTGTTGTTTACATCTTGCAAAATGGTCTATAAGGACGTGATTGGATAGATTTGAAGGTAATTAAGTAATGCAGTAATTAAGTCTTCCTGGCAGAACATATGCTAAAGCTTTCATTTCTGTAATGCCAACATGAGTTAGTTTAGAAATCTTGTATGGTAAAAGTGTTTTGAGGTCATAACATAAGCTACAGTACTATTTTGAATGGAACTGTGTGAAAATTAATATAGTAATAGATTATAATGACCCCTGTAATCATTATTTGTCTGAAAAGGAATACAAGTTGATGTTTTACAGTAGTCATTTCAGATGCATTTCAGATTGCAAAAATTGCAAAAATGTAATAAAAGGGCATGTTTTTCCAGAGGGCCAATATGTTGCATAATAGAGCTACATTCCATTGAAAATCGAACTCAGGAATTAGAGTTTTAAAGGCATTCTGAATTCAATTTTGAATAAGGGACAACCCTCTAAACCACAGACATTTACTTAAAATAAAACTGCGGTTCTAAAAACCTATTAAAAATTGGCCTACAAATTGATGTAGCAAACATCTCTATAAAAGTAAATGATTGGCGCCATGGAAAACAGGCTAAATTCAATCTTTTAATGGTCGCTTGTTGCTGTATAACAGTTCAAAGAGTAAGCTCTTCATGGCAGAAAGGATATGGCATTTGCCCAGTAAAGCATTTATTTAGGGACTCCATGCAGGGAAAGGATTGCTTCTTCCTTTTATTAATTCATATAAGAACATAAGAACATTTACATCATGTTAAAACATTGAGTGAGTGAGAGAGAGAGAGAGAGAGAGAGAGAGAGAGAGAGATGATCTTAAGAGTATAAAGATTGTTTAATTTCACAGCCACACCACCCATATCTGACTCTGTAGAGCATCATTCGCCACATACAGAATCCTTTCTGCAATATTTCTGCATCTCACGCTCGTAACTGAGCTATATTGTCTCTCATAGTAATGGATGCAGTCAAACTATTTACATTCAGCACTTTGGTTCTGGACATTTATACCTCTCAAAAAACAAATAACAAAAAAACATCCCGCTGTGGCAATGCATGGAGGCTGAAGGCAGGACTCTGGACTGACCCCTCTGAGATTAAATCTTATTTGAACATTATTCATGAATTGCTGAATGTAACAGGCAGGCATAGTAAATTCATCACCACTGTTTATGAAATGGCCGAGATTCAAATTCAGTCACTTGATGTTTACAGCATGGTAAAGCTGTCTGCTGTCTGACTACCTGCAGCACTGAACTGTAGTTTAAAGATGGGATGGGGTAAATTGATTGCTAAGAGAATCAATAAATCAAATGAGCTGAAATGTCCTGAAATAACATTCAGGTGTGTTTTAAGTTGACTAGTATGACGCCAACGGATACCTCAAACTCCAGGAGTTGTATTTGCTTGACAACATGCCATTTTGTTTCAGAGCATGCTAAGTAAATAACTACAGGCTAAAATTAGTTACTGCGATGATTTCACTACAAATAATTGTTTTGTTTTTTGCCTCTTTCCTGCAGCATTACTGTAGATTTTTTTCTTCAAAGAATGCTAATTTAGAACTGGTTTTCAAACGTTTTTCTGAAAATCCCTCCCCATTTTATTTTTGAAACGGCGTGCAGAGAAAGCCTGAAAGTAGGTCACATATTACATGTTTCTAGAAAAGCTGAATCGATTTGTATCTGAGAAGCAAAATCAGAAAAAAACATACAAATAAAAAATAAAAACAAGGCTGCTTGTAACTGTTACAGTAAATAATCTAAAACATGTCTGGCCTGTGTTGAAGGTAAATGTAAATGTTAACATCAAATTTGCAAAAGGAAAACAAACAGTAAAAACTGGAATCCAAAAGGTGGCGGGGTTAAACATATAGGTACGTTCACTTTGAAATTAGTATATTCCAAAACATTCAGTAGATGGTCAGAGCCACAGTAAATCTCATGCCTTTGCACAGAAAAATACAATAGCTTTCTCAGTCAACTGTGCATAATCAACACGAATGAGAACATGACAGCGTAGGCAATTTTAATCAGAATATATTAAATTGTAGGATTTAAAAAAAAAAAACTTCAATCTCTAAACTCCAAGTACAAAACAGTGAGATATTAACCCAAAATTTATACCTCACATATCCATGAGATAAACTATTTAATAACTTTTTAAGCAGTACACCATATGCTTCAAAGATCACTAGTTAATACTGATTATTCTACATATTAATTTAATATGTATAACTATATATATATATATTGCTACAGTTCAGAAGTTTGGGGTCAGTAACAGTTTTTTTTTTAAATAAATGAATAGCTTTATTCAGCAAGTACACTACACATTAATTTGATCGTGACAGTAAATATATTTACAGTGTTACATTTAAAATGTAAGTTAAAATGCTGTTGAATCCTGAAAAAAAATGTATCACGGTTTCCACAAAATATTAAGCAGCACAACTTTTTCAACATTGATAATAATTACTATTACTATTTTTTTTTTCATATCAGCATATTAAAATGATTTCTGAAGGATGCGACAGTGAAGACTGGAGTAATGATAATGAAAATTATCTTGGCAGCCTTGCCATCACAGAAATAAATTACATTTAAAAAATATAATAAAACAGAAAACAGTTATTTCTTTTAAATTGTAATAATATTTCACAATAGTACTGTTTTTTCCTGTATTTTGACCAAACAAATGCAGCCTTGGTGAGCAAAAGACTTTCAAAAACATAAAACAAATCTTACTAACCCCACACTTTTGAACAGTAGTGTAAAGTATGTAAATTCTTTATTTATGACTTAATTCAGAAAAGTTATTATAAAGTGTGTCTCAGAAAAAAAACATTGTAAATTCAGGCAGTTTAGTCATCAAATCATGAAATACAGAACTTCTCAAGAGGGAGGCTATGCCAGTTTACATAGGGCTGCTGTGATTGATTCAGATGCCTTTCACTGTCTTGACAATTTGTTGAAGGGTGAAAACCGATCCCTGTCTTAGACATTAAGATAAACAACTCATATTTACAGACTCCCTGTGATTTCCATCTTCTGAATTTAGTGAGAATGCTCTCCCCTTTGTAGTTGAGTCATATGTGTGTGTGTATATATATATATATATATATGTGATATGTGAAAGACTATGTGAAGGTCCTACAGCTCTCCATGACAACAGCATAAATTGCACTTTTTTTATTCAGTTTTTTTCTCGCACTCTAAAAGTTGCTCCTCATATATTGAGTGATCCATCTTATCTTGACAGAAAACTTTTTATATTGATGCATATATGCAATTTTCACAGACATTTTCACACATTCCCATTTTATATATAAAGCAGTAATAAATGCTCTGTGTTGTAAAAGGCTGTAATTCTGTGGCTGTTCGTGTTGACAAATGCTACAACCCAAGCAACTTAATCAAGAACACTTAAGCAGTACATGTACAGTTATTCAATGCTGAGTGGAAATAATTGCCTCTAGATGTAGAGATATCTAAAATGAATTCATGTATTACAGTTACGCCTTGTCACATCATCATGTCTAATAGAAAAGCAGGGAAATGTAGTAAAACAAAGCTATTGAATCAGGTGATGTAAATGTAACTCTGTATTTGCACATAGATGACACGTAATGTACTCCTCATAATACTTCAATTAAAAATGGACATTTACAGAGAGTAAAAATGTCTTAAAGCGAGAGACATACAGCCAAGTGTGCTTTGATATCAGAACAGAGACTACACTTCATAAGGCAATTGTTTTGTGGTAAAGTGTGTTTTTTTTCTTTTTTCTTTGCACTTTCAAAAGTACAAATACGGGTGTTTCAGTATATATCCAAGAAGCAAATGTGAAGATTTTCATGTTTTGAATGAGATGAGCAGTATTTACAAAGCGGCCAACAAACCTTTAAAAACAATATTGTAAGCGTGTACAGATAACTTTAAGGTTGCCTTCTTAAGAGAGATTTCAATAAACATTAAAAAACCTGTAATGAAATTTAGCCATTCAGTTTGCTTTCATGTTTACCTTTTGGTTTAGCCATATCTCTGAATACAAAGGAATTTATATCCAACATTCTGGCAATTTCAGTCCCACATTAAATACAGATATACAGATCTCACAATACAGGATTTGTAACTCCAGATAGAATAGAAAAGCACGAATTTGAATCTTTGCTGATTGTTATAACTGTTGGACCACTGTGCTCCAATACTTTACATCAGAAAGACTTCTTATTGTTGATTCTCCATCTCAAACAATGACATCACCAAGAATAACTACAGCACCCGCACATACGTGCTAAGAAACCGTAGGTAGATATTCTGACTTAAGCATTTGAAGGTTCAGAGGCAGTCCACTTAGGAAACCCCCCATAGTCTCAAAAAGGAAACCTTACTCAAAGACACTATGTGGGTTTGACTGTAGGCTAAATCCAACAAGGTTTTCCCTTCAAGGGAATATTCTGGCAACGTACGACTTCCGCATGGTATGCTCCTGTATCTGAGTTACAATCAGAAATTCTGCTTCTTACAATTGCTGCCCAAAGGAAGAGGGTTTAAAGAAATCTCATCCACAAACATTTACATGTACACTGACAATAAATTTATTTTCCCTTTCTCCCTTTTCTCTCTTTCACATTTACAAATACATTCTCACTGGCAGGCACAAATGAACAACAGAGGCTCATTTGAACTAACTGCACAGCTGACTGAGTTCTGGCTCTGTGGAGTTGGGGAGCTTGGAGTTAAAACTCTGGAGTGCTTCCCGTATCCGCACCACCTCGCTGGACGAAAGCTTTAGCCTGTGCCTCAGCAGGCAGGAGAAGAGGTCCAGCTGCTGGGCTCCCGGCGGAGAGAGCCGGTTGATGCGGTCCCTCATCTCCAGAAGCATTAGGAAGGCCGCATCCTGGGGATCCTTGCGTGTACGGGTAGTCCAACTGCAGGATCAGGTCCTTGATCCCTCTGGATCAAAGTGCATGCTGTAGCCAAAGACCTTCAGACTGTTGATTTTCATGTAGCCCAGGTTGGCCGAGTGGTCAGTCCAGGTCCAGTGGCTCGTAAAAGCGTCTCATCGACGGCAGGATCGTCAGTGATGATGCGACTGCGCAGGTAAATGTGCACTGTTTCAAAGAAGGACTTCCACTTGCCGCCAAGAGCGAGGGTCCAGTTATAGCACTGGAGTGAGGCATTCCAATTTAGTTCTTTCCCAGTCTGGGAAGTCTCAGCTGGTTGACAGGCATAAACCAGCTCTCGAAGTGGCTGCCCCCGAAGGGGTTGACATAAATAGCAGGCACGGGTTCCAGCGTGCTGTTTTTGGTGGAACAGATCTGGAAAGAGATCCCCATCAGCATGTGGATGAGGTTGGACTTGTTCTTGTTACTCTTGAGGGTGAGCAGCATGCGCTTCCTCCAAGCCGGGTTGAACCAGCTGCCCAGGCGCACGTCATTGCTTATGTAGATGGCATGGACCTCCATGCGGCTATCGAGCCTTTGGAGAAGGTAACGCATCTCTGCGTCTGGCATGTCAAAGTCAAAGTTCATGTAGTGGTCCAAAGAGTTGGCGATGTTGGGGCGGCAGAAGCCCATATGGAGGATGCTGCCTGGGAGGCATGTGCCACAACGGGTGATGTTGTCCGGGCGCAGGACAAGCAGAGGGTCCCCTCACCCACCCTACATGGCACGGAGCCCTGGCAGACATTGCGTTGCTCTGCGGGCACAGATGCAGCTCTGCAGTTCCTCAGAGAAGGTGCCGTGCACACCATGCTCGCTGCAATACAACAGAGACTGGGCTTTGTTGAGCCAAAAACCCAGAGTTCTGCAAGACAGAAAGGTAATAATTACCGACAAGATTCAGTTCCTGATAAAATTACAGGCTAGGATTTAGTAAATGAAGATAAAAATCGAAAAATTTCTATGCTTCGTCGCCATGAAAAATTGTTCAGCTAATATGTTAATATTGTTCAGTCAGAACTTGACATCAGCCTTATTTTCTTTGTGGCAAATGAGGCATTAATTTCCTCTTGCTGATTGATATGATTATTAAATCGAGTGCTGATGGCCTGTTCTTTGACAAATGCAAATTGTTCTTAACTAGTAGAGGAAGCGAGTCTTGCCTTTGGGGATGTGTGTGAGGAGATGGCACATTCTTTTCATTCTCTTTTATCCAATTTAGTGAGAGACGATTCACTTAAATAAATGCTCTCCATTATTAAGTGTAACTCACTTCACAATTGTTGATGAATACTTAATAGCATGCATAGATAAACAAAATTTATTTGTCCTTTCTGTTGGCTGCCTCCCTATGGGATTTCATTTCATCTGGCCTTTCTTTTGTCCTGGAGTCTCGGGTGTATTAATCATCTTATAAATCCACTTATGTAAAATGTTCTTCTTTTTTCATGAGAGTATTTGATGTCAAGATGCAATTCAGGCGGTAAATAAACCACTAAGCAGTGCTCATATATTCATGTTGACTCAGAGAACTGCATCTTGGTTCAGCTTAGTTCAATAATTAATTTGTTGAATTTTCTATTTTGATGACAAATCTCTCTGAAATCAGTTGTATGTTAAAAGATTATTATTATTATTTACCATTCAAATAAACTGAAAATATCATAAAACAAATAGAACTGCATTTCTAAAAATTACTAATTTTGACCATCTCAGACTTGGCCAGACATTGCAATGAAGTTCTTAAACTTTTTTGGGAACATCAAACTTACAAAAATCGCTCCAATGTTTGTCGAGAAATTAACCCTAGACTTCATGCTTAAAAAAATCTACAAATGCAAAGGGGATCAAAATGACCTGGTTTTAGTTTTTATTTAAAGGGTAACTAAACCCCATTGTCAGAGCCTGACTCCACCCACTGGCAATATTTGAAAATGCTGAAAAAGTGGGCAGACCCCAGCGGAGATAGAGGGACGAAATAGATGCTAAAACACTCTATCCTGATCGTTTTCAATACTCGCAATTCCAACTCCTGACTCCCTACAGTGGTTTTGATGACACAAGATGGTTTTTTATACTGCCAAGGGTGTAGCTCGCGTGGTGAGCTGAAACCTGCGTATGCATCACGAAGTCCGGAACATCTAATAGGAAAATTCAACTGCAGTAGCCACCGTTCAACCTGAAGAGGGCAGCACTAAGACGTTTTGAATCAATGACTGGTATTAATAAAGATCCATTCTTACAGATCATTAACTAAAAAAAGTTGGTTAAGTGTTTAGTTACTCTTTAAAGAAAAGACATCCTAATTTGATCTTTTACAGAGTAATGCTATCATTTTCATGAAACAGACTTTTGACTAGTATTGTATTTATTAAGTGATGAAATAATTTTTTATATAAAGAATAGAATAAAGATTGGCTTTTGTTTTCTTTATTAATTTTTTTTTCTGAACGTATGACCAACAAATATGTAAATAACATCACAGAGGCTCACATTCAAGTTTTATAATTCAAGGGTAATTCTTTTGTTTATGAAACTAATAAAGCAACAAAAATTATTCCACTCTCCGTTTGGGTTAATTCTAGTGTGTTTTTCCTTGTGCAGTGTTAAACGTACAAGCAGACACAGATTAAAGCCCTCTGAAAGGAGTTAAAGTCTTCAAGCTGAAGGATGCTAACTACAACCTGTCCCTCGCGTGGAACTCTTGATTATAGTGTATGCACGCTGACCACTCTTCAGAAATGTTCACTCTACAGTATGCAGCCACCACGAGGCACAGTGTTCCCTCACTTTAATTTTATCCAGCCTTATTTCTCATCTCTTTCCCCCCCAAAAAAAAATCTAATATCCAGCAACTTTTTCTTTGCATAATCAAAAATGATTGTCCTGAAAGAACAACATCTGAACCACACAATAGTGCAGCTTCAATGCCTCTAAGCCATAGTCTAAATAAACCACACAATGTTGTATTTACTAAGAGTGAAACAGCCAACTGTCTTATAGACACAGAACCAAAAAGACAAATATTTGAATGCTAAAGTAAGCTAAAAAATCGTATCATTAATAAAAATAAAACCAAAGAAAAAACTGTTTATCATTTGCTCACCCTTATGTTGTTCCAAACATGTTTCTTTCTTCTATGGAAAATGGAAGATGTTATTTTGAGGAATGTTTTGAAGAAATGCTTTTGTCCATAAAAAACTTAGTCAATGGGGTCAAAAACAACCATGAACTTTCATTGTTTTGACAAAAATACTGTAAGACATTTTAAAACTATCCTATTTTATGTTCCACTGAAAAAGAAAGTCATAGAAGGTTGAACTGACACAAGCGTGAGAAAATGATGAAAGAAGGTTTTTTTTTTTTTTTTTTTGGATGAGCTATCCGTTTAATTGATGCTTTCTAAAACCCACAATGCACATGCTCCCTTAACATGATTTGCAAAAACAACAACAACAAAAGGCCTTGTACCTTTCTCTAGGCAGGCTGATCTTTGGCTGTGTAGGACAGCGCTTGCTGAGAGCGAAGAGTTTGCGCACAATCTTCATGGCTTTTCCCAGAACCACTTTAGTGCTCGCCTCCAGCAGACCATAACGTCTCTGCAGGACCAGATCTGACGTCCAGAACTTTAAGACGGCAGAGGTGTTTAAAAAATGATCTGTTGGCAATTTCTTGAGAAAGGCCTTGAACTCATCTGAAAAACAGAAGGAGAGCAAGAAATGTTATTATGGCTATTATTACTGTGAAACCTTGGAGAAGTTGAATAAACTATATCGAGCTGTTATGAGCTTCAATAAGAGGACATGACATGGCTCATGATATGAATGCATAAGTTATCGAAGCGACTCATTGTGGGTGTTGTCAGGGAAATAACAGCAGAGACAAAAACGTTAATCACTTGACTCGCAACAAATCACCAAACTATATAGCAGCATCACAAAGTGAGGTTTTATTAAAACTTTTGACAATCATTGTGCACTTTTGATTGATCACTACTTGAAATACAGTAAAGACAAGCTAATCTGTCTTCAGCACAGACAGTTTAGTGGAAAAACTCATAATTCTTAACAGAATTTCCCAACACCTTCCATTGCAAAATGTTGAACAAGCTGTAAACAGTGAAATATTAGCAGAATTATCAAATTCGAGTTATCTAGAAATGCATTTGGGCCACTTAAAAAGACATTAGCATGCCTCAAACTGGAGAGAATGAAGACATTTGCACAGCTCTGAGGAGAAGAAGCCCTATCCCCCTGACTTTTTTCATTGTAAGGCCATGCAGAAAGAGCTCCATTAGTGTCACAGGGCATTACAATGTGCAATGATCCCGCGAAGCAGTGAGCCCAAAGGCTCCCGCACACAAGACTTAAATCACAGAGATAACATTAGCATTGGCTTAAACTGCCAGTTAAGCTCAGTTTAAACTCTGTTTTCTTCTTAGTATTTTATTAGTATTAGCATTTTTCTTATAAGTATTTTTTTCCTACTTTGGAAGTAAAGAAATCAAATGTTTGCAGTGAAAGCGGTGTAATATTAACAACACACTCACCTAAATTATTAGGAACACCATACTAATACTGTGCTTGACCCATTTTTGCCTTCAGAACATGCCTTAATTCTACGTGGCATTGATTCAACAAGGTGCTGAAAGCATTCTTTAGAAATATTGATAGGATATCTGGCCCATACTAATAGGATAGCATCTTGCAGTTGATAGAGATTTGTGGGATGCACATCCATTGCACAAAGCTCCCATTCCACCACATCCCAAAGATGCTCTATTGGGTTGAGATCTGGTGACTGAGTTCACTGTAATAAAATGGCCCCCACATTGTCAAGAAACCAATTTGAAATGATTCAAGCTTTTTGACATGGTGCATTATCCTGCTTGAAGTACATGGGTACATGGTGGCCATAAAGTGATGGACATGGTTAGAAACAATGCTCAGGTAGCATTTAAACAATGGCCAATTGGCACTAAGGGGATGAGTGGTACCCGGTGGGGTCTTCTGCTGTTGTAGCCCATCCGCCTCAGCGTTTGTGCGTGTTGTGGCTTCACAAATACTTTGCTACATACGTTGCTTGTATTGAATGTGCAACGCCTAAATTAAAGGACCTTTACAAAAAAAAAAAAGTAAAACAACGATGTCAGGCGAAGAAAGATTTTCACTTTGTAAACACTAGGTCGGTTCTTCAGCCTGCATGACGTATGACCTTTCCAACGTGACTATGCAATGCGTGAAGTCGTGATGCATAGCAAGTTTAGTGCAAGACGAGCATTTGTGGTTAAAAAATAAAAATACAAATTTTATTTATTTATTTTTTTTTTTAGAAAACTTTGTAGCTGCATTGAAACTGCAATTTGGACCTTCAAACCTGTTGATGTCACATTGCATTGAAACAAACGGCTTATTCTGACACTGTTTATAATTTATGGGGATTAAAATAGAGTGGGTAAAGTTTTACCATTATAGGATGGTTGTGTACACATACTGCCGACACACATTTATGTTACACCATGTAAACGTGAATTTTGCATAATAGGTACCCTTTAAAAATGAGTTATTAGTTTATTTTACAGTATTTTGCTTTTTTTTGTCATTCACTGGCACAATTTTTGAGGTATGTTCCACCATTATCTGATAAGTGATCAATATTCTTATTAAAAACAAATGATTCAGTTTGGTCATTTAGTTATTAAGAAGGCTTTGCATTCCTAGATTGAATGAGCTCAATAGCATTTCATTTTACAGTTATAGTATTCAGATGATTCTTACATCTGCAGATGCTTTATCGGCTTCATAAATCTGATCTGCAGCACACTTGCTTTCATTACATGATAAAAAAGCAAGCATTTAACATGTATATGTATATTCCAAACATAAGCCTACAGGAGCTGAGATCAGGGTTGTGATATGCTGTAATGCAACCCAATAAAACCATAGCGGTTCATTCTGTACCTGATCATAACCTACCGTCCCTTTCCCACATAACAGCATAAATTGTAGCCATATGCAGCAGTGCTTTTATTAGATTTTTCTCACTCTACCTTCCTTACTTTGCCTTCCATTGTTTACAGTCGAATCTCTTTCTCTCACCCTCTCTCTCTCTCACACTCTCTCTTTGAATCTTTTCCCCATCTCTTTATCTCCTTCTTGCCCATATTCTGCCGGATATCATTATTCACAGTGGCACATTTACAATGTGAACTTTTCTTCCCTTTTCTGCCATATTCTGGCATTTATGACTATATGTTCAAATTTATGGACTATTTAGCCCTTCCTAAAAATGTCAGCTGGAATGATGAGGTTATTTTCCTCAAAACACATTCTCATTTTGTACATTAGTACCTAAAATTTCTATGAACAAGAAGAGATGGGAACTTACTGCTGTCTATGCACATTCAAGAACATAACTAAGCCGTTTAAACTTAAATTGTACCCAGCCTTACTCATCGTAATTTCATTTTTACGAGTAAGAATTCAATTAGAGAGCTGTGGAATTCAATTTGTATAGGTGGCAATTACAATTATATAACTCTCTAATTCGATTCTTTTAAGTAACAATTGCAATTAGAGAGCTCTCTAATTCGATTCTTACTACTACGAATGTAATTGCAGAGCTCTTTAAGTTAATTACAGAGCTATGGAACTGTATTCTTACAAGAAACAATTGAATTAGAGAATTCTCTAGATCAGTTTTTACTAGTAACAGGGTTCAAGGACTTTCCTGGTCCTATACCCTCAAATTCAAGGACTTGTGGGGACACATTTCAAGTGCACATTTCAATCTAATAACATCAACAAACATTGTCACCTGTCTACCAAGCTCTGACAATATATATTATATTAAGAGTTTATCCAGATAAAAAAAAAAAGAAACAATAGGCCTAAAAGCCTGGATTTGTCTGTTAATGCAACTGTCAGATGTCCACCCCACCGTGTGAGCAAATTAAACTGTGCAGTTTGCCTGACGTTCATCATTAGTTACTGGACACCCATTGATACCTAATTTCAGATCTGAAGGATGTGAGCTCGACATGGTTTTAAAAAGACGTGCATTACGCCCGTATACAGCGCTGGTTCTCTAGAATCTGTCACTATGGGCAAAAAAGGACGCAAACATGCATTAACCTCCAAATGAATGTGATTTTACATTTAAATAAGGTAAAAAAAAAAATCTGTGTAATCTTCTTTGGTAAGCTAAATATCTTGAAACTTGCGCGTAACTAACGCAAATCAAGCAAGCTAGTGTGCATAGGCCACGAAGTGTTGGCGAAATAACACTTTAGCAGACTGGAGAGAATAATATGGATTTTTTTTTCCAGAAAACCTCTTGCACAAAATAAATTCAAGCACTTTCAGAAAAAAATCAGATTCACAAACTTTCAAGGATTTCAAGGACCTGTGGGAACCCTGTAAGAATTACATTAAGAGAGCTCTTTAATGCAATTATTAGTAAAAACTGATTTAGAGAGCTCACTATTCAGTTTTTACTATAGAGTGCAATTTCAGAGCTCTTTAATTCAATTCCATTTATTTTTAATTACAGAGCTCTCTAATTGAATTCCTACTAGTAATATTACAATTAGAGAGCTCTCAAATTGAATTAAAGAGCTCTGCAATAGCATTCTTCTAGTAACAATTCATTTAGAGAGCTCTCTAATTCAATTCTTACGAGTAACAACTCAGTTGCAGAGCTCTTTAATTCAACTAGAGAGCTCTCATTCTTTACTAGTACCAATTCAATTGTAGAGCTCTCTTATTGTAATTCTTTAGTAGCAATTCAATTAGAGAGCTCTGTAATTAAAAAATGAATGGAAGTCAATAGAGACATATGACTAGTCAGGAATTAATTTGTAGAGCTCTCTAATTGTGATTGGTACTAGTAAGAATTAAATTAGAGATCACTGCAATTATAATTCTTACTAGTAATAATTGAATTAGAGAGCTCTTTAATTGTCTTTTTTCTAGTAAGAATTGAACTAGAGAGCTCTCTAACTGTAATTGTTACTATAGTAAGAATTCTTTAATTGAATTCTTACTAGTACAATTACTATGAGTAAGGCTGGATACAATTTTAGCTAAAATGGCTTTCCATACATAACCTCAATCATGCTCATTATATAATGGTTAAAAAGGGACTACATTGAAAATTTTGACTTTCACTTCAAGACACGCATGATTGCTCATGCAGATGTAGTGCAGGCCAGACCACTGGTAGCTGACAATTCTCAAATGTGTTTGTATCTAATTAGGTCCCTTAAATAGAAAAGGTAGTTGTGTGTACATAGTGAGTTTATCCTGAACTTGACATTTTCACTTTACTTTACAATTTCTTATATTGCATCCTGTGTTGCATCTGCACAGTATGGACTTTAAAAACAACAATGACAGTTGAAGGAATAGTAATCAATGCTGTCTGCTGATGCAACTATAGACTGTCAACTATATCAGATCTCCAACAAAGTTTTTCTTAGACAGCCACAATTTATTTGAAGTGAAAACTCTTTACCTGTTGTTGTAGTAGGCCTACACAATCCTAGTGCAACCATTTGCGTTCTCTTTTATTTTAGCTATTCATTTTCAAAGTGCCTCTTAGACTTCAGCTAAATGTGTTCAGTTTGTGAACACATTTATAAAGCTCCAGTGTCTGCTTTTTTGAGCGTTAGACAGCTGTCTAACCAAGCCAAGCGTCCCTGCAGGTATGGCCTGATTTAGTTTTGTAATTATAAGCAAACCATCAGTGCGGTGCAAACTATTCTCAAGTAGACACACTGAGGAACTTAAACTTTTGATATCAGGCTGAAAGCAGATGCAGACGATTGTTGAAATTGCCTAAAAAGGCCTCATATATATTTTTTCATCTGATGCAAATAGGGCTTGCAAATTCATTATAGCTGTAATGAACTGTTTTGCATCTAAATAGAAACAAACATAATTATCAGCTCCAAACTCCACAGAAGTTGCATTCTGTGCAGAGAAAAATACAAGTTGTATGGAATTTAGTTTACAGTCGTTTGAAATAACTGTTTAAAAGTAAATTGAACTGTTAAGTCAGGACAGAGAAGACAGATCAAGGATGTACCTTCTGCCCTTCAGCTTATTATTGCTTGGATTTTTTTCTTTCTCATCGAGAAATCAGGACACCTGTATAATATATTCAAATGAGTGCTCTTCGCTCTTCATGGGAGGGAGCGTTCTTGTTATCTTTACCGGACACCCTACAGAACAAACAGTGCCGCCTGCCTCTTTACGTCTTTTATATCTCCAAGTGGAATATGATTTTAAAGCCGGTAAAAATGTGGTGGCTACCAGATGACAGGGCATAATTCACAGATTGATCAAAGCACAGGTAACGGCGGGATGGCTGAATTACGGCTCGTCTGGAGATGCTGACTAGTGACAGGGTCCTGATTAGACATTTCTCGCTGTGTTAGAACGAAATGAAGGACATTTGCTCTGTTAATCAGTCAATTGGGCACAATTTTTCCCTAAACATTAATGCAGAATTGAGTTTTCCCTGTAATTGCAGAACAAGACATTTGTGACATGAACAAGACACCGTTTCAAGTCTGTGGAAGGAATCGAGGTAAAATAAGCCTGGCAATCAGGCAATGACAGATTTTCATGGACTTATGATTTAACACATTCCAATGACAACCACATATGTACTTTATGTGTTGTTACATTTCTAGGCATCAGCCCAAGCCTTTGAATCATCTTATTTTTTAACTGACAAACAAAAGTTGGTTTTGTGTATATACAAAATGTTAATCTCATCAGTGAAATTGTTGCGTTATTTCCCCCCAAACCAGTTACACATACAAACCACACCCAAAATCACTGACAAAATCTTTGTTAACAAACGTAGTTATTTTTTTCCCGCAATAACAAAGATGGTACAAAACTAATGCAACGTTTACCTTGGAAGAAGGAATTAGGAGCTGGGAATGATGTCACGCTTGAGGTGACCACGTTCCAGTACACAGGTAGCAAAACTAAAATGGACGAGTCCAGGCAAACCTTTGTTGTGCTTGTTCTTTCAGAATACAAACACAGAAAAAAAGTGGTATTTTGCAGAGATAATGCCTATCATGTCCCAAATAGAGATTGAATAGTACTGTGTGTAGAGACAAACAGAAGTGCTAATAAACAGTATTTTACTACTGTTTCACTGTACTGGGCAGCCATATTGCATTCTGAAGCCAAGGTTTTTGCACTTGGACAAATGGAACACACCACAAATTAGGCCTATGTCACCAGTCATTTGTAGGCTATAGCTTTTTACATTTAAACTGTAACCTGATTACTTTTATTATTATTTATTTTACATTTATGTATTTTTAAATCAGTAGGCCTACTTTACACATGTTGTTCTAGTTTATTTTTGCACTTTCTCTGTAACCTAAATGTTGTAAGCCTGTACTAAAATTAGATGTCATTTAGCCTGACTAAAACGTATGAATATGACATTTACTTTGAATGATGAAAACTGTGAAAAAACAATAACATTTTATATAAATTTACCATTGTGGGATTGACCATAAAAACCAAGGATTTTTTTTCATCCAACAAAGAAAAATGAGCAATGCATCATCTTTCTTTACATGTAAAACAAGAAAGGCAAAGCGAGGAATGCTATCATAATGCATAGATGGCAACCTGTTGAAAGAGACTGTGTAGCTTTTAGAATAAGAATGAACCGTTGCTTGAGTTTTTCTCTGATAAAATGCTGTTTCCTCCACTCTTGCTGTCATCGGAGCTCTAAAGCAGTCACTGAAATATACCTCTCTCTCTCTCTCTCTCTCTCTCTCCCTCTCTCTGTTGCTGAAACCTGAGGCATAAATATAGAGCCTTTAGCCTCTGTGTCTTGGTGCTGTGCACTGCGATCGCTGCTTATGGTACTCCGGTGTGTGCTTTCAGCAAGGCCAAGCTGTGTTGTTGAGGTCTCAGCCTCCAAAATCTCATAAAGGAGATCAATCCTAACTAAGACAGTAATTTTTGCCAATCAAAGTCTGGAGAGGAGCATAAAACACTTGAAACGCCCGCTCGTATGTTGTGAATTATAGGCAGCAACATTGTGGACCGACACAACATAAATCTATAATTATATCCACAGTCGCAAAAGTACACTCACAGAGAGAAAAAAGAAAAAAGATTGAAAGCAGACAAACATGTTTACAGAAGAGTACTCAATCCCATTAAACATATAAGCATGTCTTTTTATAGTCAGTTTTAAAAGATTTATCTGCCATGCTATGGAAAGTGACACAAATTTCTAAAAGCGTACATAACCATATTGCAGCCTGGGTATTCTTGGTTTAAGTAAAATTATCATTTTAATCACCCCATACTTCTAAGTTAGCAGAAATGATAGTGCTGCTTGTTTTTCCTAATAGTCCATTACCAAGTAGCATATTGGGCCATCGTGTCATTATGAGTTTGAGGTGCACTGAGGCCTGGTCTGAACTTAAATGGGGCAGCAGGATGAATAAAAATCTTAAAACCTAAAACAGGCTTCGGGCTGCAGCATATGCATCAAAACCAAATGGACTGTTCTGTCATAAAAGACACTGCTTGCATCTTTAAAGTAAAAATAAAATTAAAATATAAATGCTTGTGAGTTCGGAAACTAAAGTTAAGTGGCAGTTTTTTTTTAGGCTGGATGATAAGTTTGCATGATTCAGTTTAGTTGCAAATTATTGAGGTTTAGCAGGGCTCTGGGTGTATTTGGTATCCACTACCAATTTATTATTAAGACATAATATTATTTGGAGCTCTCCTACAGCATGGCAGGAAGACAGCTAAATAATCTCAATCCATTTTCTCCATTTTTACACAAACTGTATAGTGTTGTTGGCATTCATAAATCTCCACCGGCAGTGAACCCAGCAACCCGAGTAATTGTAAGAAACAATAATTATCCACCAAAAATTTCACTTTAATAATAGGTTTAAATATAAGTTACAACTTATAACAACTACAAGCCAACATATGCCACCAAATTAACAAACCCTAATGAGTTATGTTATTCAGCTCAACTTTAACAAAAACACAAACAGTATACAAATATAATAATATTGAGCCTCAGACGCATAAAAAAACAACAAAAAATGCATTATTTATTTAAAATAATTGTCAGTGAAAGGAAGCTTATAAAATAAAAAATGTATGAATCTATATATCTAAATACAACTTATGCAACAATATTTTATCATCTTACATTTTACCTAGTTTATTTTGATGTTTAATTAAAGGTGCTCTAAGCGATATAACACGTTTTTTAGGCCCAAACTTTTTTTTTGTCACATACAGCAAACATCTCCTCACTATCCGCTAGCTACCTGTCCCCTAAACACACTGTAAAAAAAAAAATAAATAAATAAAAAAAAACGCGGTCTATGCAGACAATGCAGGCTCCACTAATGGCAACAAAAACAAACTGCGGCAACCCGCTCCACGTAACATAATAAACTGTTCCAGCCAATCACTGACAAGAAGGCCCTGGGGGTGGGGTTTGGGGGGGTCAGTGTAGATGAGGAGGCGGGAAGGGTCTATCTTGCCTCCGTTTTGTTTGAAAATACTTTAAACGTCAACAAGAAGTCACGTCAACCGACATTGCTTAGAGCACCTTTAAGGTTTATTGATATACAGGGTTTTAACAAGTTTTTAAAAATTCATGTCCCAAAGATGGTCAAAATTTAATTAGACTACCATGAGATTGACAATCAAACAATTTTAAGATCCTCTTTTCACTGACAATTTAATGAAAATAAATAAATCAATCAATAGATATGTATAACTAAAATAAAGCCATTATAACGATTTGTACTCTTGCCCAATTTTGTGGTTTTGTTGGAGAAGAGATTATGGTCAATTAGTCATGCTCAAAAAAGCAAAAACAAAAGCAAAAAAAAAAAGAGAGAGAGAGAGAGAGAGAGAGAGACAGTTTTGCAGTGTCTCCCCTCATCTGTATGAGAAAAGCAGATCTCACTCAGTATTCCATCACTCATAGAGAGTTATCCCCTCTCAATACACCTCTGAATTTCATTATAAAATATTCTCAGATTCCAAGCAAGGTCAGTAAGATTAAAAACAAATAATAAAAAAAAAGCATTAGGGGGTCTGCAACTTATTTGAAGTAACTGTTTGAAGTTTCACTCACGCAGAGAAGAATTAAAGTGGATAGAGCAGCAATTTTCAAATAACTTCTCACCTAAGGAACTGAATAAGATAACGTGACACAAATATACAATTTAACTTTATGAAATATCACCAGTCTTCTACTGGCCTTCAGATGGAAAGCACATAGGCGGGTATGCTACTGCATGTTATTTTCTCTACTTTAAGGATGCCTCGAGATTAAGGCTTTAGCTGCTTACAGCTTTTTTCATTACCTATAGCTAAGAAAACATTTCAGCTCTATCATATGTTTCTGTCAGACTGCCCCCTTTATCTTTAAAGACATTTATGAAGGCTCAGGGCTGAATTGAAGTCTGCATGGCACCGGAGCTCAGTCTCCTGCCCACATTAGTGCTCTGACAGCAGGGGTGCCATCACATGCTTGAAAGTAAGCAGTTCAGAGACCCCTGATGCTATCCAGCAACAGAACTCTGATGGATCTGCTCAGTCGGCTATAGCATCTTTACACAAGAAAATCCTTGATTTAACCGTTTGACAAATAATTGCAGAAAAATGAAGTGGAAATCTGCCACAGGAATTAGGACTGGAAAACAAAACTGTGTGCAATGCTGCTTATGAACCTAATATGCATACTTTGTATTTACATAGTGTCAGCAAGTGTAATCTTTCATACATGATCCGCAGTTTTGATTGTTCATGCACACTAGGAATAATGCAAACAAGTCCAGATGGCTCTATGAATTGAACAGGTGTGTGGTTAAATGTTGCTTCCTTTAAGCAACATAAGCTTAAAGACATAAGCAAAACAATGAACTAAAGCACATAGAAAAAATAGAAAACAATAGAATCCTATCAGGGTCATTAAATCATGTTTATATCTCTGAGAAATATAGAAAAGGGATTTATTTTATTGCATGTGTATTTTTAGGGCCCCCTGAGGTTACGACGAGTCAGGCATTTGATGTCAACTTACTTGCTCT
Organism: Hybognathus amarus; assembly: GCA_030378365.1. Taxonomy (NCBI): domain Eukaryota; kingdom Metazoa; phylum Chordata; class Actinopteri; order Cypriniformes; family Leuciscidae; genus Hybognathus; species Hybognathus amarus. The sequence goes on along the minus strand of JAQIUQ010000047.1, from coordinate 485,894 downwards.
GCTTTGTTGCAGTGCGATTGCAGATGAATGAATGCTGTCAAACTGTGTCTTACAAAACAATTGTGATCAAAAGAAAAAAGAAGCCAAAATAAAAGGAAAAATGTATGCAATAAATTAATATAATATAAATTAAGTTATCATTCAATATATGGCAATTGTATTCATGTATTTATTCATAATAAAATATAATTAATTGATTTACTGATATTAACAGCAAAAGTATATCATTTTTGTTTTAGACAGAATTAAATAATAATTATAAAGTTAAAATTAATAATAATCTAAATTAAAATGAATATATAGAAAAATAACATAATTGTATTTATTTATTTACCTTTACAGCAAAAAATATGATAATGTTGTCTTTTTTTTTTTGGAGGACAGAATTTACTAAAACAATCCTGTTTAAAACTTGGAACTAGGTGTTTGAAACTAAAACACAAAACCATTTAATACTGTAGACTTTTGACTTCAAACCTTTCATTCTCACCCCACTAAATGACGCCTTGGGAAGCATTTTGACCATGCTTCAATATCTGACGCTTTCGGCGCCCTTTAGCGTCAGTCAGACGCGCCCTAGGATCGCGTCATGTAACTGACGCTGAAAGGGCGTCTAAAGCGCTGAATATTGAAAGGTGACGCCTTGGGGTGAGAATGCGTTGGATATAGCCCTCATGACAACTTATCTGTGCACCAACTAGCCCAGTCTCCACTATATTCAACTCTTGCCATTGCTCACATCCCCTCATTTATAATAGTCAATGATATCAGTAAATGGACCGCTCAGAGTCCTAGAGAAAGTGATGTATGTCATCATGATCGTCATCACAGTGAAGATTAGACTTCCAATTAAAGTCTGTCTTGCTTTTCTTCTTTTGAGGAAGCAAATGACCTTGACTACCCTGCTCTCCAAGAAAGATTGCTACATGTGTGAATACTAATAACAGTCTTTTTTATTGATTCAAGCAAATATATAATTCAACAGAGATGTACAGAGCATGGGGAATACCTCATGTGATCTCTTCTATGCTGATGTACCACCAATTACATGTAATATCTCAATGCCAGTAAAGAGCTTGTGGAAAAACATAAATCTTAGCACTCACAGCAGGGAGGAAGTGAGGATATGTTTCAGGCTTTCTTCCTCAAGGAAGCATTTGTAGCCTTCAGCAACTTAAATGGTGTTTGTTGGCCTTCTTTTTCATTCTTTATTCTTTCTTTCATTCTCTATAAACTCTTGTATGAATTGCAAGCCTGTTTGGTGGGCACAATTCCTCCCTGTATGCGTTTTGTAGAGCCTGTTTTGCTTAGTTACATTCTTTTGCCACATTCTGTGTGTTTAGGTCATGTGTGGAGCTCTTAGTTACATCACATTAAAGACTATCTGACATACAATGAGCAGTTAAACCAATCTCACTGTTCATTGCACCAAGGTGACACCAAACTGTCATGCTGCGATGTTCGTATATTCTATTCCCTACCTTTTTTTCCAGGGTTGACATTATTATTTTGCAACCTCCTCTAAAAATTTTGAAAAACATCCTTTGTGTGGGAGTTTGTGAATATTTGCTTTTCAGTGAAAACCTACTTGGCTGTCCGCAGATTGCATGCTATACTACACAAAGACTACGACCTCATCAAGTGTTTTAGAAATAGCAGGCAATCACTATTTACTTTCTGCCTGACCAGATTTATTATATTTCAGAGTGACTCATGATCACCCTGTATCTACTGGTTTGGCTGCCGTCACAATTGTTGGATATTGGAAAGGTCAATATCTGACCCATGCAATTACAATTTTATTGGGTTCACAGATATTGCCTAGAGGACCAAAAGCTCTGCTGAAGGATACATACAGTGATTCACGCTAATGGATGCATGTGATTCACATTAATGACCAATCCTGATTACAAGAAAATCTCTAAAATCTGTCAATAACCAACAATAGACTAATATATGGCACTATGCATCCCTAGCAAACACTGCTAAATGTAAATGGTTGTCAAATAAGAAGAAAATTGAAAATCAGAAGGACTTTGACCCCTTGTTACTCCCTCATAATGGAAAAGTTAATTTTCTATTGTACAAACATTAACGTTACATTGACCAGTGCCAGAGTAATGACTTAAATGGACTGTAAATATCTGCAAACATTGATTTTGAAGCTTCTAATCCAAAATAAGAAAAGCAGAACAAAGAAGTGAGGACATGATAAGTAGCTGTTGACTGAGTATCTCTGACATGCAAGAAAAGCTTATACCTCTCACCCACCATTAACCACTCAATCTTTTCCCATTAGTGCTGGAGTGCCTTTTGATTTTGATGAATTTATATCACATGCATCATGGCCTATTCTCTAGTGATGAATGCAGATATTGATTGTGCCTCTCCGATGACTGCGCCTCAACCAACTTCATGGGGAATTAGAGCAATTAATATAGACATGGCTGATTCTTACAACACAGTTACTGTTGTTCACTGTTCAACATTGAAATGCTGCACATCCTGTTAAAAAAATGAAAAATGGGACTGAGATTTAATATGTAGAGGTATCACAGGTGCAATATGTGCTATTATCATTACATTTAGAGTTAGTACAATGTCATAATTTTTACACCAGTGAGGGATCCTTGCTCAAACTGACTATTGCGAAAATACTGGTTGGATGTTCTATCTAGCATATTGGCTATTTTCATTGCACAGTATCAAAGGTTGTAAAACTTTTCACTCATATTACTATGAATGCAAGAAAGTGCAATGCACAATAATATTCTTGTTTTCAAAATAATAAACGAGAATATTAACAGCACTGCTAGATGGACGCATTTGACCACTGCGCTGGTAGCAGAGAATCTTGTGCATGACATGCCGTTCTAAAACGTGATGCTTTAAAAAAACATGTATCTCGACCTTGTGGGTTTTCTATTGCTCTGCGCTTCACATGTTTAGACACAAAAGTCCTTATGCTGCCTGCGCACTTGTGTGTCAGTATAGAATACACGTTAATTTAGGCAATTTATCATCCTCGCAAAACTCTTCATAAAGGCGATTATAAATTCAGTTATTGGATCTAAAATGATTTTTTTAAATTAGACTTATTTTTTTATTTATTTACAAAATACAAAATTGTATGATATTCTATTTGCTAGGCTATTGATATAAAGAATTGATTCCCCTTTTAGCCGATATATAATATTTGCAATTTGTACTGAGTATGGTTTACCTGATAACACTGTATACTGTGGCAAGTCTAATATAATTGCTACATCTTGAAATCTGACACTCTAGAATACTGAATAAATACACAGGAACAAATGAGTAATGCATTTTTAACTCTCTAGTAACTCCTATTAACTAACAAAAAATAAAAAAAACTCTGATTAGCTTATTAGTAAGTAATAATAATAATGCTTAGTGTGGTACTTCACTATTAGCTAATTGGTAACAAAACATTTTTATACCTCCCAGAGGACTGCTAAGACATGCAGTTTCATAATTAATATAAATAATGTATAATGTGTAATAATTATAATGTGTAAAAGTGAAGGTCACTGTAACCCACTAATAATGACTCAAGTATTACCAAATCCCTCAGAAGGAATTACTAATGATTTGGATTCGATCTTCTAAAGTAAAAAACATCATTGTAAGCTTTTGAGTTTTTTTTTGTAAGGTTTTGGATAATAATTTAAAATAACCAGTAGTGCACCAAACAACACAATTTAAAAAACAAACAAACATACTGTAGCTTCACAACGAAATTAATCCACAACACAACGGAAAATGTACAACACAAACAAATAAAGCCACAACACAATGGAAAAGCTCCAGACCACCAGAGGGCTCTCGGAACGCAATACAGTTAGTTTTCCATGCCACTGTTCTATAGAGTCAGCGGTCTAAAAAATGTATCAACACCACGATTTGCTTTAACAGTAGCTAACCATTGTATATTGACATTTATTAATTCAAAATCACCTATGTGCATTATAGCTGCTTATACTACAGGGCCATTGAATGCTTGAATCTGATTGGTTGACAAACATTCTAAGGTGTGCAATTATTTTCAGGGAAACCCACAGCCAAAGAAGTTCCAGACAGGTCTGGAAATGGAAACAGTCGATGGAAACAGTCTCAGCTAGTTGTAAGTGAGTCCCCAGCATTAGTCTGCTATCAGTGGCTCAAACCACTGTTAATAACTCTAAAATGACGCTTTGGAATTAGCAACAGAGGGATGGGATTAGATGCGTAAGAAATTAGTCCTACATACAAGAGCATTTTAATGACAAAAACTTGACAAACATCTTGAAATATCTGAACAATGTTTCGGGGTGTGGTAACTGTAGTATAAGCGGAATAATTGACTTCTGGTAATGGGCATTAGAAAAATAACTAGAAAAATAACTGAAAAATAACTATGCTTTCGGCAAAGAAATGTTTTAAAAAATTTGGCAGGAGCACTGCGTGTCTGTTTGACGTTTCACCTGAGCTGTACCACAACCGGGGTTCGAAAAAAAGAAAGTCTCACGTGAGAACTCCGGTCTTGCACGTGTGGTGTCGCGTTGTTTCCTTGTATCTGATTTGTTTTTGCCCTGAATGCTGGCCAAGATAGTCATGCTCTGTGAAAAGAACAGCGACCCGACTACTTTGAAAAACGTGCAGTCTGAACTTGGCATAAGTGAGAAGGTCTGTTTGATGCTGCCTCAAGGTTCTTTGCCAACTATTTTCCAATCCTGTTTGAGAATCTGTTTGTTTCCTGCTCAAACGTAAGTTTGATTGTTTGTGTGAAATGTTTGGGTGAACTGATGGTGAATCTATTTAGTGTAATTTGATGTGTTCGATGTTTCTTGTAAGGATTGATTTGGGATGTAGCAATTGCTCATCAACTGTGGATACTGCTAAGTGGTGCTGACCAAACACTATGCTTAAGTACCACTTAAGTACTTTTCTGATTAATTTGAATCAGAAAAGATTAGACAAGAAGACTAACGACTCACCAAACAACTAAGCATTGGACAACCTTTTACTTCGTCACTACCCACCTTTGCACCTATGTTCAAACTACAGAGAAGACTGACATCTTTCATCTTCTGAGCTATTGGATATTGTGAACATCAGAGGACTGTGTTAGACATTTCGATTCATCTATATGCATTGCATATACTTGTGCATGACTGAAACTGAAACTATACAATTGATCTCTGTATACAGGTGGATGTTTTGTGACATTTTAGGTATGTGGGATAATGAATGAGTAAAGCTTTGACTAGGCCTATATGAAGAAAGTAACACTGCGCTTGTTTGTGGAAGAGTTTATTTTAGAAATTTTCATCTGAGACCAATTGAGCATTGCACACAGTTACCCCCTTTTGAAATATAATAGCTTGATCAGTGAAAAGAAGCTGGGAATGTTATAAGTTACTCTACTCAGTGTAACTGTATTTAAATAGGAAACACGTGGAGGTGTTTGGTCGCTTCTCTGCTTGGCCCATATTGAATGAACTGGGCTAATTTAAGTGTGATCAAAGTGTCTCGCACGCCAGAGCGATTGAGTGCACGCACTGAGACGATAGAGGTATCAACTCGTCTTAATTAAGGGAATAACATAGTGTAATATGGGAAAACAAATGGGAAGGGTTCGTTTAAGATACTGAAGAACATACAGCTTATGGATCCTATAAGAGCAGATGTCAGCAGCCATATCACCCTGTAGCCCAAGAATGGTTGCCCACTGAAGCTAAGCAGGGCTGAGCCTGGTTAGTACCTGGATGGGAGACCTTCTGAGAAAACCAGGTTGCTGCTGGAAGAGGTGTTAGTGAGGCCAGCAGGGGGTGCTCACCCTGTGGTCTGTGTGGGTCCTGACGCCCAGTATAGTGACGGGGACACTATACTGTGAAAGAGCACCGTCCTTCGGCTGAGATGTTAAACCGAGGTCCTGACTCTCTGTGGTCACAAAAAATCCCAGTAGGGGTTTGGCCCGGCATCCTGGCCAAATTTGCCCAGTGGCCTCTGTCCATCATGGCCTCCTAATCATCCTCATATACTGATTGGCTTCATCACTGTCTCCTCTCCACCATTAAGCTGGTGTGTGGTGGGAGTTCTGGCGCAATATGGCTGCCGTTGCATCATCCAGGTGGATGCTGCACATTGGTGGTGGTTGAGGTGATTCCCCCCTCTATGTGAAGCGCTTTGAGGTCTCAGAAAAAGCGCTATATAAATGTAACAAATTATTATTATTATTATGTTTAAAGCAGAATGTTTAATTTCTTCAAACATATAAGAGACATTTTTTTATCCTCCATTTATTTCTGGTTAATTCAATCTACAACAGTAGTCGTCCTCAAAAAGGTTTTATCAGTGCCATGGACTGTGGTGAATAGTGCTACAGAATAGTAATGTCTTTTTAGCGGTGTGTGTGGTCCCTCCAAATGACATTATTTAGAGGTGCTCAGTGGGTGATCTCAGCGAGAAATGTGACCTGAATTAAAGGCCTTCTCACCCTACTCGAATTACCCCAAGTGGATTTGATCCTTTTCCCTTACACGAGCACATAGATCAGGCCGCGTACAAGATGAACTGCCATTGTCTCTCACATTTGTCAGCAGAAGGAGAGCCGGGAAGTGCTCGGGCTACCTACAGGCCTAAGTGGCAGACAGTCAGAAAGTGACACTTCTAATACCATTGCTGATGACAATGACAGTATTTTTTCTCAGAGTCGAAAACTCATTTTGTACACGCCGCACCACACAAATCTATCCTCATTTTGTCTGGGCCACCTGCCAGATTTAATGACAGCTGCTTATCAAGGCAGAAAATATATGCAGTTGTGCAGAACAAGGTTTCCCAGCAGTCAGTGGGAGTGTCACTATGTGATAAAGCTTCGTCATACTCATAGAAGTCTTTATGTCTGTCTAAATGTAAGTAGTTTGTTTACTGTAATAGTGTGCAGCTTCCAAGTTAATTTCTTTATTGTAATGGCTATTTTTTTTAAAACACAAGGGTCTGAAATCTTACAAGATATTACAATACTATAAGAGACTGTATAATTTCTATGAATTAGATTGTTTTTCTCAGTAGCTGTACTTTACCCTTCAATTGTACATTGAAAATACACACAACGGAAAAATGGTTTTTACGCTCACACAAGGTGGTTTTTCAGGCAATGCGAAAAAGGAATATTTTGCAAAACTACAAAGGAAACAGTTTTTGCGCATTTACAGTCAGATGACTTAGAAGACACAGTGTGTCTGGGGTCTGTACGCAAATAATAATAATTAGCATCATTATTATAACATTTATTAGGCTACATATGTAGAAGACGCTTTTATCCAAAAAAGGAACAAAGCAATTCGTCACATCTCCTTCATAATACACATTGGATTTTTTTCAATAATACATAAAAATACTACTTTTATTTGTGTAACTCACAATAACAAGAAAATGTGTGCTTTTGTAAAATAAAATAAAACTCTGTGAACTGGAGTGCGAGAACTGAAACAAAATATAGCCTATGTAGGCTAAAGCTTGAAATGTCCACTTTAAAACAAACAAATTCGAATTGAACGTTAATAGGCGACCTTCTGATTATGTAATCCGTATGAAAGGTGCATTTCTCTCTAAAGGTGCACTCACAGAACAAATCAATGAGTTATCTCCAAACATTGCATAGCCTCTGGTAGTAAAGTTTCCGAAATATAAATTCAATTATAAATTTAAAGAAATATAAATATTTGTAAAATGTGAAATACAGAGATATACTCAAAACCTTGAGCACAGATTAATATAATTTGGCTAGTAGGTTTAACCCTCATAGCTATCAATCAATCAGATCATCAATCAATCAATCAATCAATCAATCCTGTACTCATCAGGTAATTTCATGGAGTTTTAGGGAAAACAGAGGGAAAGTGAAGCCCCAACTGGTTATTTTATATTACCAGAGCAGTAGAAAAAATGAGAAAACAGGTCTTTGTTCCTCTCTTCAAAAGGTTCTTCCATGGCATAAGGCTGTCAAATGTGTGTGTGTGTGTGTGTGTGTGTGTGTGTGTGTGGGTGTCTAGATGTTGTGAATGTGTTATGGAGCTGTCCTACACTAACTGAAACTGACTGTACAACCACAAAGGCCTTTGGAAACATCTACAACGTCCAACATTGGACCTTGCTGAAGCTGATGTCCCTAAGCCGGGACCTATCTGTCAGTCTGGGTCCAGAGGGAACCGCAGTGGGATAAAAGGTCAGTAGAGCTGACAGGAGCTCCAAACAATGCATTTCTCTAGAAATCATCTGCCTGCATGTGCTCTGCTCTGTCCATCCTCTTCCCTTGCCCAACAACAACTTCATGACAGCAACTTCCTGAAGTTTCTAGAAGCCCTTTGCAAAAGTTTCTGGACTTTTCAGAAATGCACAAGAGTGCATCGAGAGAAATGGTGATGCACTACATTGTGGAGCCCTGAGTAGAGGAAATAATCCATTGTGAATAAATAATCACAGGGATTGAAGAAGTCTAAGCAGTAGGAATATTACAAGAAAAGTGTGTTATCATACATTCAAAAGATTAATATTTTTTACCCAAACAAAGAGGAGGAATCAAAACCATTGCCTGCGAAAACGAGCATCAGAAAATGAGATGCGCATAGTAAAAAGAAAGATAAATAATAAATAGTATTTTTCCAAAATGGTTAGTAGCTGTATTTGCATTGATTTTGCAAGTCAAATTAAACTGCTTTTATTTGTTTTTTAGGTAAAAATCCTGAAACATTGAAATTACATTTTGATGATAAAAATAATAAGCCTGCTATTCTGCTTAAGAAAACAAATGGCTTGACATCTTAAACATCCCATTACAATCTGAACTGTTAAACATACTTAGTTAATTGCAACAGCAAAACATAAGGGAAGGACATGCCATCCATAATTCATTTTCTAAATCCACAGCAATTATTCCCCAAGCAACATGCAAATATTAAATAAGAAACTGCCATTTTTGGCATTTGTGAATATGCAATAGGTCGACCTACGCTGATTTGTTTATTGGCTTCTTTAGCGAAAGCGAAGAACTTGTGGGATTTGGTGGGGAGAAGTATCATGTTTATGACAGCACAGTTTTGTATAATCCCTAAAAGCACTGTTGCTGGGTGAATCCATTCGTTCTGCTAGCTGATTTAACCCGAAGTGAATGGACTCGTAAAATCTTGCACATGCTAGAGAACTCAGGATATGGCGTACTTTAATCTTAAAAACAGCATCCCAAGCTACCGTCCCAAGCTAATCTACCTCTGATTTACTCAGTTTATGAGGTAATGAGAAGCATGGTGAAGCCATTTACAACCTGCCTTAAGTTAATCAATTGCCAAAAGGGAAATGTTTGTATTAAGCAGGCTACCATGGGCTACATTTGACATGTAATAGATACAGTAATCAATAAAGTAAGGCATTCTATTTTCCAAAGTTGTCTATTAAGAAGGAACCCCCCCCCAACCCTCCGCCTTCATTTTATATTGTTTATCAAAATCCTGCATGACAAATCAGTTTCCCATTCTTAATCTGAATGAATGTTCTCAACTCCTATTTGGCCTCCTGACAATAGTGACAGGTTTCTGTGAATCTGGGTAAATAAAACCCTTACGCTGTAGCTATGCTATGGCCAAAGAGCACTTTCCCCAAGCCTAGCACTTCACCTGCTGAAAGGAGATATGCGTTCTTATGAGTGCAGTGCCACAGTTAAAGGGATTTGAGCTGCTTTCATTAATGCTCCATCACTGAGCAGGAGAAGCTTTTAGAGCCAGCTAGGGTTTATCTCTCTGATTGAATCATTCTTTGAATGTGGAAATACTCAACTAGGAGAAAAACCTGAGGTGCCATCTTTCTATGCTTCTCTCTCTTCGGGCTTGCTTTACTTTGAGTTTGCTCTCCCTCTCGCTCACACACAATTCAAACCCAAGATTTTATCAGTCTGGCCTTCTTCGCAACCATAGCAATAAAACAGACAAACCCTCCCTCTTGTCGGTTTAGTTTTCTACTCCATGGTGCAAATATATCATAGTCAGTGAACTTTAAAGAACTCTGAATTAAACCCAAACATGGGTCCCATTTATCAAAGTAGTCCACAGTTCATTATTGACTTGTAGGCCCTTGCAGACTTTTTCAGGGTTTTCAGAAACAAATGAACCAATAACACTCACATGTCAATTAAAATAAACCACTTTAAAGTCCCCAAGTCAATAATTTTATCTGTTAAAACTCATCTTTAATCACCAAAATTACATATTTTAAAAATAATATAGTTTTTCTTTATGCCTTAAAATGGCTTGAATGTAACTCGCATCACACCTTTTCATTATATAGTTTACGTGGATACATGAATATGCAAATTTAGCCCCGTCTCCACTCCACTGACAGTAATTAATATTAGCCTTAATATTAACTCAATATTTAGCCTTGCTCAACTATGTTATCAAACAGCGGATAATGTGTTGCTAATGTTAAACAAACCATGTTGCTGTTCAACAACTCAGACAGAGCTCTTCTAAAAATCAGTGTCCTTAAAAACACTTTAAAAACAAAGAACATCAGTGGAGAAAGCCAAAAGCATATAGTTCATCATAGCATCGTAATACATATCATTTATAGAATTCACCTGCTATATTGCTAAATGTACCCAATTTTTCATCTCAACAGAAAAAAATACTGGGATAACCTGGCTTCTCTTCGAGACTCCACTGCTTCACAACATAGTTAATGATATGCTAAAGCCCGCACGCACGTTGATGTGATTTGTTACAAGGTAGTTTGTGAGCTAAGGAGCAATGTCGATTTCAAACTGCATTTTTGAGACTGTCTTTGGTTCACTGCAGTTTTGAGAAAAATACACAGCAATGGTGTTGACTTATGAAATTGCACTTGGTTTGTCTTAAAGCCTTTAAAAAAAGACAAACAACATTAAAGGAGAACTCCGTGTAACAATGAACCTTTGGTCTAATAAAACATCGATACCTAGTCAATCGTTCTCTGAGATTTGTTTTCATGATAATCGAATGTAAAGAGTTTTATCTCTAAAAACTGTTTAGCGTATAATGCTAGCACTGGGGGCATTGACTAAGTAAAAGAAATCGCTAGTTTATACCACTAACAATGCTCAAAATAGCCCCACACTAACACAGTAATATAATGAGTGTCTATACATGCAAAACGAAGCATTGAGAACTTTGTAAGTGTACAGAACCGTTTAATAAGAAGATACGTTATAAAGACAGTTCACTTCATGTATACAGACAGGAGCCATCTTAGAACATAGTCTCGATAAGTCAAACCACGAAACGTCGTGCTGAGTGATCTGAACTGTATGAAGTTCAGCGAACTTCTGAACTGTGTATGAACGGCGTTCGGGGATCGACTTATCGAGACTATATTCTAAGATGGCTCCTGTCTGTATACATGAAGTAAACTGTCTTTAATAACGTATCTTCTCATTAAACGGTCTGTACTCTTACAAAGTTCTCAATGCTTCGTTTTGCATGTATAGACACTCATTATGTTATTGCGTTAGTGTGGGGCTATTTTGAGCCTTGTTAGTGGTATGAACTAGCGATTTCTTTTACTGAGTCAATGCCCCAGTGCTAGCATTATACGCTAAAACAGTTTTTATAGATAAAACTCTTTACATTCGAATATTCATGAAAACAAAACTCAGAGAACGATTGACTAGGTACCGATGTTTTATTAGACCAAAGGTTCATTGTTCGCCGAGTTCTCCTTTAATAAATATAAATATATTTTTTTACCTTTAAAGAAATATAACACCAGGACACATTTAAAGCCCAAATTTCATACTTCAGTATAGAAATAGTGTTATTTATACTTATCTAATTATAATAATACATATGTGGCTTTTAGTGTCTTCTACTGTTCAAAAGTTTTGGGTCATTAAGATAAAAAAAATATTTTGAAGGAAATCTCTTATGCTCAGCAAGGCTGTATTTATTTGATCAAAAATCAGCTATATTGTGCAATATTAATACATCAATTAAAAATAATTGTTTTGTATTAAAATATATTTTAAATCTGCAATCCGCAGTTTTTCCTCTTTGTTGCCATCTGTCATCTGCAATTGCAGTCATTCGTGGAAGTCTCAACTTTACGCGAGTTGTACTGCAACATCCTCGAACACGGCACAGCGTGGGTGAACACAATGTTTGAGGAAAGTGTGCAACTGTCTAATCACTGCGCTGGTGCGCATACTGGCATTTGAATCAGAGATTATTCTTTTTTTACGGAAAATATCATCTGAACTAGTAAGAAACATTGGTTCTAACATAAATCACACGAAAAACAAACAAACAAAAAATCGCTTATGTTATCATATCACGCAAAATCGTGCAAATTATACTTTGTTCTCGAATTTTTAACGTTAACAACGTCAGCATTGCGTGACTAAATGTATTTTCCTTCCAATATGTATCCTTCTTTTTCGCATGGGCCTGTTGCAGTCTCTTTTTTCTTGTAGCCACTCCAAAGTCTGAACGAAGTCTTATGCATTTTTCAACGGGGTGAATCTGTAGTCACTAGTGATTGTTGTTTGAACCTTTCTGGATCCACCATCAAATTGATAAGTTTAATTACATCAAGTGCTGTTAGAAAAGGCTATAAATCTCCACCAGTACCACTGGAATTAAAAACATTATTACAAGCTTACCGCTTTGATTCGAAGCTAAGGCAAGCAGATCGTTTTGAACACATTTTTAACCCCCAAAAAAGCCTGCCTACGGACTGCAGCTTTAAAATCTAATTTGTTCCTGAAGGCAACAAATATTCAGCAGCCTTTACTCCAATCTTCTAGAAATCATTCTAATATGCTGATTTGCTGCTCAAGAAACATTTTTTATTATCAATGTTAAAAATGGTTATGCTGCTTAATAGACTGTGAAAAGCATGTTACATTTCATAAGGATTCTTTGATGAATAAAAAAGGTTTAAAAAGAACAACATTTATTTACGGACACTTTTGATCAATTTAATATATTCCTTGCTGACTATTAATTTAAATATATATATTGGAGCAGCAGTTGTTCTTTAATTGTACCCATCGAGTGCTTGATATTAAATTTAATAACACTGACTTTTTAATATTATAATAGAATATTTAATTAATATTATATATATTCAGTCTGTAGGGGTTGTTGTTAACATTTAGCAGATGCTTTTCATCCAAAGTGGCATACAGTACACTAATTGCAGAGACAATCCTCTAGGTGCAGCTTGGGGTTAAGTGCTTTGCATATGGACACAATGGAAACAGAGCAGGATTGTTTTCTCATTATCTCTCCCATTTCCTCGGACACCTGGGATTGTACCTCCAGCCCTTGTGTTTGAAGCACAGATCCTTGAACCATTACGCCACTGCCCATACTGTATTACCCTATGCATTGTCAATGTAAGTGTAATTAAAAATACTTTGCTGGAGCTGTGGCGCAGCAGTAGACTTTTTAGTTCTGATGTTCTTTTCATAGGATATACTTGCAAAGTGCATCTGTTTACACTGCGGTGAACTCAGAAAACCTTGAGAAGAAGGAGTTGCTAAGGGAATATGACAGTATATCAATCATCTGTCAAGATTGAGATATTCCAATTATACCTGTCATTTTAAACCTGAGAAGTTCCACACTCCGATATAATCCAGGGAAGACACGAAGTGAGTGGGAAAAGGTTCTGTAACCCCAGAGATTATACAAGAGATTTTAACACTTCTATGTCCATCAGATTAACCTACCTGACTCCATAAAGTCATTGTTGAGGTTGACCCAGGACTCCTTGCTCTTTCGCAGACTATCCTCCATAGCTTCTGATGTCTGCAAAGGGGCAGTTACAATCAGGGAACTTTGCGGAGCAGCGGCACCAGCAGTCATTGTTGCGGCACAGTAGCTCGCCCTCTGAATTACATGCCACGTAACTGAGCGCTGCCTCCACAAAACGATTCCGCAGAAACTCAGGAAGCACATCCTGCAGACCTGTGAATAGGGGAAAAGTGAGAAATATCGGTTTGCTGTCATGTTAGACTCAGAACTAAACTGAAATTTGATTCCAAGACCAGATAAAATATTTTGTAAGTTACACAACACTGTTTTTCTGCTGGTTGGTAAACAAGTTCAGAATTATGTCTGGATTTGGTATAGTCTTATACGTTTGGCCAACATCTCAAATCACCACTAGGTCTGGCATTCCCGTATGGACACGCACACACAAAAATCAATCCCTGAGTCATATGACACCACTATGAACCCACCCATCATCTTTCCTCGGGCTATCCTCTCCTCTCCCCACCTCATCTTTCTCTCAACCTACTTAACTCTCAAAGTGTTTTCTTTTGTTAAGTCTTAATTTAGAACAATTCAATAATGCAGAGGCATGAGGTAGACCTCTAAAATGATGAGGAGAAGTGCCCTTCTTGCATGGTAAATGTGTAAATTTTCCAGTTCTAGTTGATATTTTTCACTCTGACCGTACACCATCAACAAGCATATTTACACACACATACACACGTATATACTTATTCTTAAAGACTGCGCTGAGGTATAACACAGTTGCCATGGAAAACAGAGTATTGCCATGGATTCTAAAAATAGAGACGGAACAGACTTTTTTTAGCGTAAGCAATACAATTCGTTTTGAAATCAATACACTCCTTTTTTAAATCAATATTTTTAGTTAAATTATTGATTTATTTGGTAGGTAGCCATGTAATAATCAGGCTACTGTATAGCGAGGGTTATAGTGAATACAAACCCTTCAGGCTGATTCGAGACCTATCAGCTTCGTGTCGGGCTCATAATCAACCGCCTTGCTATACGTTACATTATCCCTTACTTATTCTGTGGGGTTCATAATGTTCACAATTAGTTGTATTATAATGGATATAATTAAAGAATCATTACACTATCATAAGTTAGATGTGTAACACAAAAAAACTTTTATGTCTATTTAGAATTTTACTTCAGAATACAACTACAAATACTTCCCCCCTCAACAAACACAAATACAGATACCGCACAGATGCTTTGCACAACCCTAATGTGCAGTCAAGTTTGGTCAAGTGTTCTCATTCGATACGCCGACACAAGTTTTGACAAGTTGTATTTTGACGACTAGAATTCGAGTGCTGCCTAGAATCATGCAGCAGAGGAATGAAAAGTTGACATTAAAAAGTATTGACTTAGGAAAAACTTTTCCAATAAATCATGTTCCCATTCACACTAAATGGGGGTATGTAATGAATGTATTTAATTGTATTAATAAATGACAATTTTGTACTTATTTCATCTGTTAACTCTCACTCGCCTGACTTGCTCATAACATTGCATTAGTTGGGAGGGGTGGGGGGCTTTTAGGTATTGGCATACTGGATAATGGGCGCTGGCCCAGAAAAGTTTCAGAACGACTGGTCTCAGCGGGACTACATTACAAGATATCTGTATGGTGGCAGGCTTGGCCTTCCCGTCTACATATATATGGTTTTATGTTCCTGCCTTACAGGCTAAACTACTATTGCTATAAAATCCAGTATTTCATTTGTACGTAGCAAAGCGCCCCCATTGGACCATCACTAAAGGGCCTCTCTCGATAGGCAGCTGCAGTTGCTGCAGGACAGCCAATAGGCACGCGAGCCACCTTGCCTATGTCTGCATGCTGCCGCAAAGTGTTTTACATTAATTCAAAATTAAGGATATATTTTGGATTCAATATCTTGTGGAAAAGAGGTTTTCCCCTGAGCGTAAGGTATCCCGCAGGTCCTGTTCCCTCTTCTAGAGAGAACTGAGGTTACGTTGGTAACCGAGTAGGTTTCACAGCCTTCAATTTGCTCAGCAATACAGTGAAGGCTGAGTTGGGAAACAGAGAGCATGT